>BPLS01000371.1:42838-56120 GCA_019656275.1 Rhododendron kiyosumense | reverse complement strand
GGGGTGGGGTGTGGTTCCCCAGGAGTTATTGAACTGTTTTATTGTGGTGAATTCTTCTCTGTTGCTTATTTGTCGTGTGTTCAGTATTTACGAGCTGCATCTTTTTATTGTGTGGTGAATTCTTCTCTTGTTGCTTATACTTATCAAAAATAAAAAATAAAAAATTCTTCTCTGTTGCTTATTTGTCGTGTGTTCAGCATTTACGAGCTGCATCTTCCAATGTCTCAAGAACATACTCCCAAGGAAATAAAATTACTTTTCCCTTCTGTTGGATCTCGTTATATTTTGTTTGAAATTTAGAGCATTGGTTTTTGCATGTGTTTTATATGCACTTCCTTGCAACCTCTCCTTTTCCTTTCCTTTATGTGAAAACTTGTTATCTCTTTCTGTCTGCGTGCATGTTTTTGGATTTTTGTGGATCAATTCACTCACTGCTTCGGGTGTTGCTTCCAAGAATACAACTATAACTCACTGGGACGGTAGGGTACCCTTTTAGTTTAGCTTTCCTGTTCAATTTTCTAAATATACAATTGACTATGGTTTTGCATTTGATGCGTAATGCCTTACTATGAATCTAAAAACTAGGTCCTAAATTGGGTTTTGCGCAAGTGTCCTGAACTAGGAATAATTGTCTTTTGGGTTTTCTACTTTCCTGTATTTTTAGCATGGTTTATTTTGTTCAAACGGAGATGATATTTTGTGCGGTGGTGAGTTTCCGAAGATTTTTGTAAATGGAAGTTATATTTGGACATGGAAATCTGTCTCTTTAACTATGTGTTCTTTACGTTTGGTGAAGGGAAATTTGAAGTCTTAGAAAGTCTGTTCCCCACTGATGTGTCAAAACTCAAAAACCTACTTTTTCTAATGAATTATCAGGAGGATATTCCACTTTTGCTGCTACACTTTCCTCTGTATATTTAATATGCTGTGTCTCTATATCTAGGCCTTCATACGCTGATAATTGCTTAATGGTTGATCTTGCACTGAGGGGTCTATCCACTATTATCTATCTGTAGCTTCCATTATAAACTGCCTTTCAGAAAGTTGGGATGAAAGTTCCCATTCAGTTCATACCCTAGGTTTATTTTTTCTTCAACTTTTATCTCACTTTTCTTTGGTTCCCCAGGAATTATTGAACTGTTTTACTGGTGGCCAGAATATATTCTTGCACTCTGATACTTAATTAGTGTGTTAGTGTTGCTTACAAGTGCAGTTTACTTTTGCCTAATTTTGAACCTCGTCAAATTTTGTGTAGTTGCTATAGTACTAAAAGCATTTTCCTTTTCAATATGCTTTGTATACATGTCTTTTCACCCTTTTTCATCTTTTGCAAACATGTTCTCTCTCTCTCTCTCTCTCTCTCTCTGCATGTTTCTAGAATCACTCTCTGCTTCTGGTGCTCCTGCTGATAATGTTATTTTCATGTTTTTTGGTGATGGGGTCCTTTCGAGTGATGCCTTTTCCTCTAGCATATAGCTTACACTTTTTCGCTCTATGTGTGTAACAGGCGTGTCATAGGCAAGGAGTGATACATCGTGATCTGAAACCAGAGAATTTTCTTTTTGCAAACAAGAAGGAAACAGCTGCCCTGAAAGCAATTGATTTTGGACTGTCAATTTTCTTCAAACCTGGTATTGCATTCTATTGACTCTTTTTTCTTCTCTCTTTCTTATAACTATCCGAGAGCAATCTATTGCCTCCAATGTGTTCAACATCATTTTGCTGCCAATTTGGTTTGAGATCATGAACATTCGGTGATATTTTCATTTTACTCAACCCTATGTGATTAAGTCCCTGTACCGGATTTCTTCCATTTCTCTCAGGAGAGCGCTTTACTGAGATAGTGGGAAGTCCTTATTACATGGCTCCTGAAGTTCTAAAGCGCAATTATGGCCCAGAGATAGATGTCTGGAGTGCTGGAGTTATCCTCTACATTCTACTTTGTGGTGTTCCACCTTTCTGGGCAGGTCTGTTTCGTTGTTTGTGATAATCACAATCTTCTCTCTTTTTAGTTGTGCTACGGCTAAAAGCACGGATATGAACAAAGGACATGGGTACACTACAACATGGACACGCTTACCTGACTCCCCACTACTGCATCACTGTTATTAGTGACATATTTTACATGTATGCATGAAAATGATAACTGCTTGACTTTTTTACAGCACAAGCATATGTAAAGTTTATCCTAAACAAGTAATAAAAGATCATTTTGTGTTCTACCGTCTACGTACAAAAAGTTTTATTAAGATTTGCTTTTTCATTCCGGGAATTTTTCCAGCCTCTCTGGCCATCTGGAGTGTACTGGAATATTTTCATGTCTTGATAACTACCGGCAGTTGATGCACTTGAAGGAAAAAGACAAAAAGTTACGGTTTGGCGACAAAGATGGAAGTAGTCTTACTCTTTTTGTCTGTGGTGGTGAATGAGAGCAAAGGTATGTAGCTGGTGTGTTGATGTGGCTACGAGTGATATGAATGATGCTGGATTTGTAGAGTCGAAAAGGTAAGATGTAGGATTTCTTAGGTAAGAGAACCAAAGAGAGTGACGACTGACAAGGTATGGAGTTTGAGGTAGTGATAATCAGCGGTGACGGTGGCTGTTGGTCGGAGATGAAAGGAAAGGTTGCAGTGGGTGCATTGCTGAGGGGTTCCCCAACCCTTAGCAATTAGGCCTTTGCCTCATGCCCTCCAATTTGTAGAAGTCCTGATATTTTTTGTGGCCTCTTTGAGTCGATAGGAAAACTAGTCCTTGAGAGAAAGCCGACCCGTGAAACATTCTCTGTCCATTTGTTTAGGATAAAGAAATCTCCTTTTTGAGAAGGCCCATCAACCTCAGAAGAGGCACTTCATGTACCAAGGGCCTCATAGTAAAAGCTCTTAAAGCCCTTGCGTTCCAAGTAAGTAATCTTAATAAATTATTTAACTTATATATTCTCTAGTATAATAAATAATAAATATCAAAGTTGAGAAAGTTTCTTAATCAAGTATTTCCTGAGCCCTCATCAAGAATTGGGCTGCAGCTACTTTGCCGAGGTAGAGATAGAGGCTTTAGAAGTGCAAACACATCTACCGGCCATATGTTGCGTTGTGCGACATTTTGTCAAACCTTAACACGACACAATATGCTTCTGACACATGTTGACCAAGCCTAGATATGTTTTCAAAATTTCATTTTCTATCTTCTACTCGACAATCTGGGTAAAAGCTAGGACTCGAAGGGTGCATGCTAGGGAGTAGGGACATATTCGTTGTCAAAATGCAATTTCGAAAGTATGGGCCACAGTTGAATTTGCTGTGGATGCTTAGTGTATACTTAGTCAATGGTTGCATATTGTCCATCCTAGTTACGTAGAAATAATGCTTTTGCTTTACTTACGGATATGATATACTTACACTAATACCCCTACATACAATATTTAACTTGCCCCTAGCGTGTCTGTGTCATAAGTTTCAGTAAAATAACATGTCTGTGGAATGAGAATCCCTGCCACCAGAAGCACACCAGAAAAAAGTTGGACATGTTCTATCTTGGGTTCTGCTTCTTATGAAACTCAGTGTGTTTTTTGTGCAGAAACTGAACAAGGAGTAGCCCAAGCAATTATTCGCTCTGTAATTGATTTTAAGAGGGACCCTTGGCCTAAAGTTTCTGATAATGCAAAGGATCTCGTAAAGAGAATGCTTGATCCAGACCCAAATAAGCGACTTACTGCTCCGGAAGTGCTTGGTAATGTTCCTTCCAAAAATTGGTTGTTTTATATACCTCTTGATTTTGCTCGTTAAGTGTAGTAGACTAAGAAACTAGAGTTGTTCTTCTCCTACCTTTCTGGCATGCAGAACATCCTTGGATACAAAATGCAAAGAAGGCTCCAAATGTCCCACTTGGTGAAACAGTGAAAGCAAGGCTTAAACAATTTTCTGTGATGAACAAGCTCAAAAAAAGAGCTCTAAAGGTAACTATTCTAGTTGGGAATAATTAATTCTTGTTTCAACACCTATTAGAAATGTCCAACGATGACATTTTCATATTTCCCAAAGTTCTTTTTGACATTTCCATCCTGCTCTGCTACATTTTCAAAATGTTTCCAAAATATTTCCTTCTTGATCCTTGTGGTGAGCTCTATGAGACATGTTTAAAGTATGAATGTAACTTCTTGGTTTTGAAATATTAAAAAAAAAGAACAACTTGTTTTTGAAATTGGAGATATGACTATAACCTTAAAATGCCACTTATGCAGGTGATTGCAGAGCATTTATCAGTGGAGGAAGTAGCTGGTATAAAGGAAGCATTTGATAAAATGGACATTAACAAGAGAGGCAAGATCAACCTTGAGGAGCTTAGAATTGGGTTGCAAAAGATTGGCCACCAGATCCCTGATGCAGATCTTCAAATCCTCATGCAAGCTGTATGTATCATACTATCTCTATTGAACTCTTTTTATGTTTGCTACTGGGTAGTGGGTATGCTATTGCTAATGGTAATGGATATGTAATCTGTATGCGGTGCCTGTATCAACATAATCTACTGGAAGTATGAAAGATCTACATCTCTTTATGTCTTCAGTGCTTAGCAGCAGCTAACTACTGTAATCAGTCCACCAAACGAGTTGAAAGTTGGTCCTTCTTCTCAAGCTTCCACCTCTCTGACAAATTGACTGACTAGAGAAACAGCAAAGTTCTGAGGCTGTCAATACTCAATACCGTCCTCTGCGTATACTGAAGATGACATCCTGTTAGACAAAAAGTAGCTATGATGCCCTTTTCTGGCAAATTAGTATGGTAGTACTATCTCATTGGCTTGCAAGTCTGTTAAATGGATGGTTATTAGAATTGGACAATAGGAAAGAAATAGGAGTTAATACATTTAATAAAGCTGAAAATAGCGCTGAACACTTTGTAAAAAACTACAATAGGTATCTCGTAACCCCAAATTAAAACTAAGAAGTTGAACTCCTTGTAGGATCTCTGTTGTTTTTAGAAGACTGTATGCCGCCACTCAGACTTGAACCTAAGGCACTGCTTTAGACCTTCCTACAAGCAACGTGCCTACCAATGCACTATAGTGTCTCACTCCTAACTTATAGTAGCCCATTCAAAGTTCTTGTGGCCCATGAGAATTTCCATGCCTGCCTGAAGCCAAATGCCTTTCTCAACCTGAGAGGGTTCTAGCTGTATAATATCTACACTTCCTTGACCCCTTCTTCTCTTCTTCATTCAATCCACAGATGGTATATAACATTATAACTGCAGCTAGAGTACTCCTAACCACAGTAGCCCAGGAGGTCTTACCGTATGCCTTTTAGAGATGCTGCTCCTCTCCAATATTCTATCCCAGATGTTTTTAGAGTATGATAATTGATAGCCAAAGTAGAAGTGGTCTTGGATTTCTACAGCCTGATTGCAAAGCACACACAAGGAGTATCCACACTCACAGTCTCCGCTTCTTTGTAATCTGTCTCTGGTAGCCAGTTTCTTAAGGCAGCACAACCACAAAACAAAGGCCCACTTAGGAACACGGTGCTTACAGCCTTACATACAATTGCATTTTATCTCTAGGAGTTCTAATAGCATCCCAAGCTGTCGTAATTGAAAATTTCCCATTCTTGGAAGGAACCCAAACCACATCATCTATGTTCTACAAGTGAGAATTAATTCAGCAGGTGTATTGTCATTGATATGACCAATAATTCTGCTCCCAAGTCTAGGCCACTTCCAGATTCCATTATCAATAATAGTTGACATTTTTGTTTGAATAGATCTTCCCGAATTACTAACTACATTCTCGCAGAAAGTTTGATATAATGGACCAAGGGAGTGCCAACTATCTACGCCACAAGAAAGTATCCTCACCATTGCCAGTTATCTACGTAATGGAATGTTGGTGTCAGGTCCTTGAAGAGTTTTCTTACTGTCAAAGAGGAGTCTTGTTGTATCCACTCTACCCACAAAGTGTCCATCTTCTTGCTAAGCGCCCATAAATATCTCAAAAGTGGCTTCATTCCTATCCTTTTAGAGGTTTAAAACCCAAGCCCCTTCCTCCTTGGGAGAGCAAACCAAGCTCCACTACCTTTGGCACCTGATTGCTGTAAGGCTACTCCAGAGTCCAGACCAAAGAAAATATCTCAAGAGACGTCATTTCCTTAATGATTCTTTTCCGTAAAATGATTACTTTTTTTTTTGATAAGTAAATAATTAAATATAAAAAGGGTTTGCCACCCAAATACAAAAAGAGGCCACAAGACAAAAAGGCCCTAAACACTCCCCAAAGAGTGGAAAAGCTCAAACCAGTCTAAAAATTGGTCAAGAGATGGATTACAATCTCTCTTGTCCCAACTATACAATCTATTCACCAAAAAACTTTTTAATCTAAACATGGGCTTTTCTACCCACTCAAAACACCTGAAATTCCTTTCTCGCCATATAAACCACATCATGCAAAGAGGAATCATTGTCCATACTCGCTTCCTTCTCTTTCCCACTCTAGCACCTCTCCAAGCAATTAATAGTTCCATCACATTCCTAGGCATGGTCCACTGCATACTGGACACCAGTACACGTTGCGTACTTCACATAGCTGAGCTTATTAGTTGTTTTCTTCACATAGCTGAGCATATGAATACTGGACACCAGTACACCTGCGTACTTCACATAGCTGAGCTTATTAGTTGTTTTCTTCCCCCATAGTATAACAGCCTATTAGACCAGCTGTCTACCCTTCTCAGAATCATATCCTTCAACTGGGGGAATTCTCATAATACAATCTAGTTGAGATAAGGGGAACCCTCAAACTATAATTAAGCACAGATTAGAATGGAAAACCAGGTCAAGCATTCTGTACCAATCCTTCAGAAGCCACAGAACTTGACCCTACATCAGTCCACTTCTATGCATTAATGTAAAATTTGAACCACGTGAGGATGCTTTTGAATTGCTTGCCCAGATACCATCTCTTTAAAGTGCAAAAAACTTTTCACCCACAGAGTAAAGGCATGCAATGATTTTTGTCAAATGCTCTTCATTCCTCATTTAAAAAATAAAGGTCTGCACAGTCTTTATTCCAAACAAGTCCATGATTTTCACAGAATAAAATGAGTTTTTTTTTCCCCCCTTCTATGAAGTAACCAACAAGCATGTATTCGATTAGAGAAACTCATTATTGCTTACTAGCGGGGAAATGGGGATGATAATAAGGTATGGTGTGGACAGATTTTTGTTATTAAAGGGACAGATGGAGTTTTGTTTTTTTGAATGTTATTGGAACTTGGATTAAAGCAGCTTTATTTCTTAAATGCTCCAAGTCAATTTGTTTGATAATGAGAGACCTAATTATTTCAGGCTGATGTGGATGGAGATGGAACTCTGAACTATGGAGAGTTTGTGGCTGTTTCTGTTCATCTAAGGAAGATGGCCAATGATGAGCACCTACATAAAGCTTTTGCATTCTTTGATCTAAATCAGAGTGGTTATATAGAAATTGAAGAGCTGCGAGATGCCTTACGTGATGAAGATGACACCAACAATGAGGAGGTCACTAATGCCATCATGCATGATGTTGATACAGATAAGGTCAGTTATGATGTACCTTGATGTAGTTAATGTTTGAGTCCTTGAAGCTGCATTGCCACGCTCTTGAGCTTTTATATACCTGGTGTATCTGTTGGCTAATAACAAATCATCTGATAATCTTTTGGATATTTCCAATTAATTTGCAGCATGTTGCTCTATCTTGGATATTTTGTTTCTTTTTGCATCTTTTTTACCCCAGATATAAATCATCTTTGCGAATCTGTCCTCTTCGCTATGGATACACACACTCTCTCTCTCTCTCTCTCTCTCTCTCTCTCACACACACACACACACACACACACACACAAAGAGTTGTTTTTCTTGGTCACCAGCATTTTATGCCATTAGCATGACTCTAAATTTTCTTTTCATGCCATATAATTTTCTTTATCTATGTGTTATATAGCTTGATATGCATTATATAGTTTGATATACATTGTTCGGCCCAAGCTT
The DNA here is from genome assembly GCA_019656275.1 of Rhododendron kiyosumense. Taxonomy (NCBI): domain Eukaryota; kingdom Viridiplantae; phylum Streptophyta; class Magnoliopsida; order Ericales; family Ericaceae; genus Rhododendron; species Rhododendron kiyosumense. The sequence goes on along the minus strand of BPLS01000371.1, from coordinate 48,102 downwards.
GAGCTTTGGAATGCTTGGCAATTGAACATGCTATTGAGCTTTTGATTCTGGGAGATCTTGGATTCTAGTCTCTCCCTAAGCATGTGTTCTCTGTTTGCATTTTGCTTCTGTTCTTGTTCATTGATATCGTTATCTTCACCTTGTATGGACATTTGCGTCTCCCACGTGTAATAAGATGGGATTCAATGTGATGGAGTGTTTTATGTAGCCTGATCTACATTGTTGGGCCCATTTCTAAACAACTTTAAGCTTTTGAGAAGCTGAGGATCTGACAGTATCTCAATCACAGTATGAACATTCTCCAAAGCAGCCCTCTACATCTATTTTGATTTTGATTACATTTTCATGGCTTCCTCAGTTGTCATAGCTTATATGGTTGAATGAAGTACCTAAATTTCTCTCTCATTCTCTCTTTGGCAATCTTATCAGTTGTTTCTCTAATGCTACTTGCATTTTAGTCTGAATTGTCTTGAAACATATGGTTCTAGTATTGCATATATTTTTTCCTGTATAATATGCTGAAAGATTTAGGAAGTTGATTCCAGTCTTCTTTGGTAATGCACAGGATGGACGCATAAGTTATGAGGAATTTGCTGCAATGATGAAGGCCGGTACGGATTGGAGAAAAGCATCCAGGCAATATTCGCGAGAACGATTCAACAGTCTTAGCTTGAAGTTGATGAGGGATGGCTCGATACACAAAACCAGCTAGGTTCGGTGAACAGGGACAGAATTAAGAATTAAGAGTCCAATTGCTGGAAAGAAATAGGCAGAGGGTGGTTCTGTTTTGAAACTCTTTTGCATTTGCCCACTGATCATTTAGTTTCTTGAATTTTTTCCTCCCATTGAAGGAGCCGCGGGGGACCAGCAGGATTGAGGCGAGGCGTCGCGTTCAGCTTATTTCCCAGTAGTCATTTTTAGGTTAATTTGTTGCTTTGAGGTAGTTTTAGTCTTTTTTTGTTTTTTGTTTTTTGTTTTTTTGCTTTGAATAGTTGTTGTCTTTGTTAAAAGAGGGGAAAAATCTTGTTGTAAATTTGTTAGTATCAACTAGACCCAAGAAAAAGAACAAAAAAAATTGGGACAGCCTATCTCTCTTCTTTGATATAACAACAAAAATTGAGCTAGTGATTTTCACACTTTTTTTTTAAAGTATGAGTACTATTTTGCATTATACTTCTGTCTTTTAGTCATGTGAAATTACAAGAATGTCTTTCCACTTGGTTAAATTTTCATATATGAAACGACATTGTTGCAAATGAACATGGATAAAGTAAAAAAAATGGACTACAAATGGTTAAAAAGAGTGAAGCAAAGTTAGATGGAGTATTTCGTAAACGTCTTTACCGATGTCAAATTAGTTGAATTTTCAAGGAAATTTTAATCAAAATGAACGGTTTTGATCATATTTTTGAGACCTGAAATGGGTCCAAGACGGTTCTGTTCTGGCTGATATGGATTTAGCAGGCTCCTAAAATGGAGTTGGATCCTGTCAAGTATCTCCCGAACTAGTTTGGTCCATTTTTTTCCATCCGACCCGTAAAAATGTGTTTCTAAAATATATATGGATTTTGCAGGCAGAGGGTCCATGTTTGACCAATTGTGGACCAAAGATGTCGTCGTCCAGATTCGATGTATCACTTTCCAAAGCCCCACTCTTCAAATTTGCATTTGGCTCTGTTAAAAAAAAAAAATAAAAAATTTGCATTTGGCATCTGCCCTAAATGCATACCACGCGCTTCAGTCCACGCGCTCTTTGTAGTCTACATTTAAATTAAAAGGAGTAGTAATTTTTTTTTTTTGTTGAGAAACTAAATGGAGTAAAAAAGGCAAAATGAAATAGAACGTGATTATTTTTTCTAAATATAGTTTGATTGCAATTTTTTTCTAATGTTTAATCTACTATGTATAATTTGTTCTTCAATTAGAGGGAGATATAATCTCACCGAATACAAAGTGGATAACACTCACGCAGATGCGAAAATTCGAGCTCCTGATTAGATGTTAGAGTCTTGGGCAATTTGTTCGATATGATAAAATATGATGTAACATGATATTCAATAAATTTATAATAGATTTTTCTTACTTTATTCATTTAGTATTAGTACAATACTGCTTTAGAATGATTTTTGACGGATTAAGTATTTGTATTTATTTGAGAAAATATAGGTTTTGTTCGTTTTGAATCTCAAAATCCAAGCGCAGCACGTATAATCTTCTACTCCCTCCGTCCCATTTTCATTGTCCATTATTCATTTTTCACTTTTTTGTCTCTTGCATATATCTTTCAATCTATAATATTTTTCATGAATTTGACATCTTTGTATTATAGAATAAATTGAAATCTATCAAATAAGATCCATATTGCATATTTTTGGAGATTCACATTGGAAGATATAAGCGATTGAAAATGACACGAATATCAAAAAAAGACAATGAAAATGGGACGGAGGGAGTATAAGTTTTCTACAAAATGTCCAATTTCTTTTTTGGGACAAAAATGCTTATTTTCTTTTTAGGAAAGAAAATAAGAAAATGTGGGGATGAGCGCGTGATTGATGTTTGGCTATGAAGCAAAACTGGTCGTGCCAGGCACGTGACCATCAGTGGGGCGAACTTCATCTTCTCCAATCGCCTCCCATTTCCCGCATCACTCCAAAAAGAGTATCCAATTCCAACTCTCTCTCTCTCTCTCTCTCTCTAAACCCGGGCATTCTCTAGGGTTTCGCGTGCTCTTGCAACGCCGACGAATCCGGGCGATGACGACGTCGTTTGGGGCCGCGCACGCAGCAGTAGTGAGCGATCCAAAGGTTCAAATTCAGAGGTTTTACGGATTGAGGCCTTCGCATTTCCTGCTACTGAACAAGATCCCCAGGCGTGTCTTCCCGTCTTTACCTCCTAATCGTCTCGTCGTCAGAGCTGTTTCTACGGTAAAAAAAAAAAAAAAAAACTCTTTTCCATCCGGTTACTGTTTTTTCGAACATGTGTTGTTTTGCGAGAAGTTTAGTAATTCGCTTGTGAACTTAGGCCTTTGTTTTGTCGAAATTCAAATTTTTTTCCGTATTTGTTTTAAACTTTTGTGGATACAGGAATCAGAATCGGAAAAGTAAAAAATTATGACCTTTGCTCAATATCTTTTGGAAATATTGAAAAGGATTGTGGTTTTGGCACTCAAAAAATTGATGGAGGAGCTCCAAAACTTTTTAGAGCCCTCCGTCAATTTTTGAAATGCTAAAATCAATTTCGATATCGAAAATTTAGCACTTTTAGTTTTTATCCAAAGAAATGCAAACTAACAAATGAAGAAAAAATTTGAATAAGGACTAAAAAGAAAAAAAAGCTTCTTTTGGAAAACTAGGCCATAGTCGAGTAATTTTATGTATGGAATTGGTGGTGTTTAGGTCTTTTCTCATTTCTCCCTTTGTTTTGTTGCCTTAGGAAATTCCTTTTTTTTTTTAAAAATCCTTGACCACGTGATATTTACAATTTTTGTGAGAGAGCGTGTGTTGGTCTTTGTTTTCGAAAGTATGATGCATTGTTTCGTGTAAATTTACGGCTGCAAACGAGTGGAGCGGAGCCTGGAAGTGTTCAGACTTTGGCTTGTTCAAAGCTGTTCAGACTTTGGCTTGTTGAAAGCTAGTCCAGTTCGAGTTCGAGCCTAAGTAGTCGAGCTCGAGCTTGGCTCATTTATTATTGAGGTGTTCGAGCTCGTTTGGTTTCCTTAACGAGCCTCTATAAACTAGCCAAACTTCTACAAACGAGCCGGAATATGACTAATTTGAGCTCAACTCGTCTATTAAATGAGCTTTAAACTTGAGCTCGAATTCAACTTGTTTACTGATGAGCCTAGCCCACAATGAGCTGAGTCTCGAGCTCCTAGCGAGCAGCTCAGTATGTTTATGTAAGTTTTTCTCCATTTAGCTTGGCTGAAAGTTGATACAAATCGAGAAAAGGTTTCTTCAAAATGGGGGAAACAACAAAAGACAAAACATCTTTAGCTTAGTATGAATTGATCTGTGTGTGACAGTTAAACATGGGTTGACAAGAATACAGGCGTCAATACGTTGGCACTGACCTAGTGATCATTGTTTGCCTGTAGCCACTTGTGTAGTACAAAACAAGCCTGAAATGTTTTCAAACACTGGAAGAGAAACATCGACGCAAGTTAAAGAGATTCCTGTTCTGTTCTTTCAGTGTTCATATGCAAAAATGGTTAAAGTAGGCCAAACTGTTTGTGCCTTCTGATTCATGTGGGAACTTGTATGACGTGTTTGTTTGACCTGATTGTGACTTTAAAAAAGCAGAAGGTAGGGCTGTCTGTACAATTGCAAAGGATGGATGGAATTTCTACTAAGTTTGGTATAATGAAGTGTAGTTATTGTAAACATAGTTGTAGGCACCTTTTTTTATCCCTAAATCATTCACATGTATTTTGGCAGCCAGTCAAGCCAGGTACTTCAGCAGAGCCTAAGCGTAGCAAAGTTGAGATTTTCAAAGAACAAAGTAACTTCATTAGATACCCTCTTAACGAGGAGCTTCTAACTGATGCCCCAAATATAAATGAGCCTGCCACACAATTGATCAAGTTCCATGGAAGCTACCAACAGACCAACAGGGATGAACGTGGTTCGAAGTCGTACTCATTTATGCTTCGCACTAAGAATCCTTGTGGAAAGGTTTCAAACGAACTCTACTTGGCCATGGATGATCTTGCTGATCAGTTTGGAATTGGGACACTTCGTTTGACTACCAGACAAACATTTCAGCTCCATGGAGTCTTGAAAAAGGACCTGAAGACGGTAATGAGTACCATTATTAGAAACATGGGTTCAACCCTTGGTGCATGTGGTGATCTCAACAGAAATGTTCTTGCTCCGGCTGCTCCACTTGCTAGAAAAGATTACCTTTTTGCACAGGAGACTGCGGAAAATATTGCTGCACTCCTGACTCCTCAGTCTGGTTTTTATTATGACATGTGGGTGGATGGAGAGAGAATTATGTCAGCAGAACCTCCTGAAGTTGTCAAGGCCCGCAATGATAATTCTCATGGGACAAATTTCCCTGATTCTCCAGAGCCTATTTATGGAACTCAGTTCTTGCCGAGGAAATTTAAAGTTGCTGTTACTGTGCCGACAGATAACTCAGTGGACATTCTCACAAACGACATCGGTGTCGTCGTTGTTTCAGATGATGATGGGCAGCCTCTGGGCTTCAACCTTTATGTGAGATGCATAATCATTTTCTTACATGGTAATTGATTTTAGCAC
>BPLS01000371.1:29590-42828 GCA_019656275.1 Rhododendron kiyosumense | reverse complement strand
TCCCATAAAACATATGCACTCCGTTCTTTGTTTTTATTAATGTGAATTCACAATATTGCCGTTTCATGTGGTTAGTGCTCAATGAAAAGGGCAATATTTTAATTTACATAAATACAGGCAAAAAAAGGAGTGTGGATATGAAAATGGGGTGTGCAAAAATCTCTACCCATCCCATAAACATATGCACTCCGTTCTTTGTTTTTATTAATGTGAATTCACAATATTGCCGTTTCATGTGGTTAGTGCTCAATGAAAAGGGCAATATTTTAATTTGCATAAATACAAGCAAAAAAAAGGAGCATGGATATGAAAATGGGGTGTGCAAAAATCTCTACCCATCCTACATCTATTTTCTTCTACTATTTCAAGAAAATAAGTTATAGCAAAAGTGCGATGTTGTAAATTTACATGAATGAAAACCATGAATGGAGTTCGGGTACAGAAAAGGGGAGTGCAAAAATCACTAACCTTCCTACATTTATTTTCTCCTATTAATTTGAGGACATAAACCTATCCTTTTTGTTACAGGTTGGCGGTGGTATGGGAAGAACACATAGAATAGAAACAACATTTCCTCGTCTGGCAGAGCCATTGGGTTATGTTCCAAAGGAGGATATATTATATGCTGTGAAAGCTATTGTTGTTACACAACGAGAAAATGGGAGAAGGGACGACCGTAAGTATAGTAGAATGAAATATTTGCTCAGCTCATGGGGAATTGAGAAGTTTAGAACTGTTGTTGAACAGTATTATGGAAGGAAGTTTGAGCCTTGCCGTGAATTGCCTGAATGGGAGTTTAAGAGTTATTTGGGATGGCATGAGCAGGTTGGTTTTATCAATTGAGCATGCAGTCTCCTCTTTTGATTGCATTGTGCAATTAATTCTCCTTGGTCTGTTGTTGGATATCTTCCTTCCAACATTCTGGTTCTTATGTAATATTTGTGCAGTCAAATCAATCCCTTTTTACTTCCTATGTTGCCCATTACTCCAAGATATTAGAGAGTACAACAACGACAATTAAACTCTCATTTATTGTTGTTCTCCTTAAACTTTGCTTTTCTTCTTCTTTTTCCTTTTTTCAAATAAGATATTTAGTTTAGTAAGGAGGATGTGAGTTTTAACTCTAACTGGGCATCTAGTCTTTACTTCGTGATGCTCATCAGATGATTGTTTGCATGAATTTTGTTTCCCTTTACTTTGATTTTGGTATGTTTCATTCACATACCATGACATAAATTTTCCCTCTTAACCTTCTTTCCCCTCGCGCAAAACCAAAATTGAAAAGACAAAAAGCCAAAATTGAAAGGACTTCTCCTTGCTGTGTATTGATGATAATTATATCTTTCTTTTTGGCAGGGCGATGGTCGTTTGTTTTGTGGGCTCCATGTTGATAATGGTCGCATTAAAGGGACAATGAAAAAGACATTAAGGGAAGTTATTGAGAAATATAAGTTGAATGTGCGTATCACTCCTAACCAGAACCTTGTCCTGTGTGATATTCGTCGAGCATGGAAGCGCCCCATCACTACAACTCTTGCACAAGTTGGCTTGTTGGTAAGACATTTTGAATTTCCATTAGTAGTATGCATGTCGTAACAATGCTTTCATCCAATTAGAAGTATGCATGTTTTGACTGTTGTGTTGAGACTGAGGGTCAACATGACTACATGGTTCACATTTGAGTAATGGTTGATAGTTCATGGCATGGATGCAAGAAAGAGGGAAATATGTATGTTTTGTGAGATCAGAAGGTATTGCAAGCTTGAATCCGACTAAGAGTTTCTGTTCGATGTAAATTTCCTGGACTCATCTTTCCATCCCTATGTACCATGTCCCAGGCCTCGTTTGGTTGTTGGATATGATTTTACGGGATGTGCGAATGAATAGCATTAGCCATTAGCTAGTTTTTATGGATATAGTTAGTAATGCGTGCAACCAATTGTGGAGAAGGAGCAAAGATGGGATATCAAAGGAACGTGTTGGCCCCTCGAATGCATAACCTGGTCTCCTCCCCCTATTCAGTTGACAAATATGGCTGAATTGTTTATTTCAATGTAAGTAAATGCCGAGGAAAATTTCTCAAGTTAAAGGTGTATTCTGGGTAAACATGTATTCTTTAGTGAAGTGACTAAAGACCTGTGTAAGTTCTTTCCGTATTCGAAATGACTTAAATCAGGTTACTAAAAGACACTTTTGTATAGAATTGGACTCTAACACCTACTTCCCCCAAACGTTGTTTGTTTAGGAGCAAAATAAATGTTGAAATAGAGATGCCTCCATTGATGGAGATCTAGAAATTGCTTTGTTCATCTAGTTTTGAATGAGTTCCTTACGGATTCTCTGGTTTCTTTGGTATGTCCATTGGTTGTTCAAATCAAGGTTCTGAATACCGTACTGGCTGCAGTACCGGTCCCCATTGGTATGGTATGTACCAGTATCATTGAGATACTAGGTACCGTTTCGGATTTATCGCTATAAGTGTTTTTTTTTCACATCAAAGAATTTAGTATAACATATAAATTTAGTCGTCCGGTATTGACCGGTACCATCTGGTCTTGACCAGTACTGTCTGGAATTGACTGGTACTATAAGAGAAAAATAAATTTAAAAGTAGTCTGGTATTGACCGGCATAGTTCAAAGAAAAGGATTCCCCTTGTCAAGTATGTAGACATGTAGAATTGAGTTGATTGACCAACTGTGGAACTTCATTTTGCAAATTTTGCTACTAGATTTTTTCCGCACTGTATATCGAAGTCATTTATGGAACATGTTAGTTCTCAATTCTCATCATGTTTTGTACAGTTATTTGGTTGTGTATCTTGTTGATGATGAGCTCTTTTTCTGTTTTTATGTTTTACTTATGAATGTTTTAATAGCTAATGACGAATATTTGACCAATGCTCATTGTGGGCAGGATCCTAGGTTTGTAGATCCCCTCAACATAACTGCTATGGCATGCCCAGCTTTGCCACTTTGCCCTCTCGCTATAACTGAAGCTGAGCGTGGAATACCTGACATTCTTAAGCGGGTTCGCTCTGTATTTGACAAGGTATTTTAACGAAGCTACAAGTTCTACAAAATCTAATGAGCCACCTGGCAAAATTATGTCCAACTACCGAATTATGTTTTGCTCGTACCTTTGTGGTAATTGTACTTGTTAACCAGATGTTTATTTTTTCCCTCTTCAGGTTGGTCTTAAATACAATGAAGCTATAGTGATACGGATAACTGGTTGCCCCAATGGCTGTGCTAGACCCTACATGGCTGAACTTGGATTTGTGGGTGATGGTCCCAATAGTTATCAGGTTACTTGTAGACTGATGTTAATGAATTCAATTGCTATTGGGTTTGAGAACTCCTCACCCCAAGTGGGAGATGGTGAAATCAAACTGAATGTTTTCGTTCATGTTTTGAATCAGCTTTGGCTTGGGGGAACACCCAATCAAATGTCGTTGGCAAAATGTTTTATGAACAAGGTTAAGATTCAAGAGCTTGAGAAAGTTATGGAACCATTATTTTACTATTGGAAGAAGAAGCGGCAGTCAAGAGAATCATTCGGCGACTTCACAAACCGCCTGGTGAGTCATCAGTTTGAATTTCCTAATATCTAGAAAGATACTTTCCACCTCACTTCCATTCTGTTTCTTTCATGTTTCCCGATATCATTTTGAGTTAATCGTGGATTCCTTCCATCTGTTCTTTCGAATTAAACAAGGACAAGTTGTTCTCCCTTCTCCATTCCTTAGCACAAAACGGATTGATTGTGGGTTTCCGTTGTTTGTACAGGGATTTGAAAAACTCCAGGAATATGTCGATAAATGGGAAGGTCTACCGGAGTCATCAAATCGATACAACTTGAAGGTCTTTACTGATAGAGAAACATACAATCGTGTGGATGAACTTGCAAAGCTCCAAGACAAGACTGCTCATCAATTAGCTATGGACGTCATTCGCAATTTCGTCGCTTCCCAACAAAATGGCAAAAGTGAGTAAGGTGAGAAAGAGTTAAACTCATCTCGCTTTCTTTTACCCGTTCCTATTCGGTAACAGCTGAAACAAGTGGAGACCGGGTTTCTTTTGGCACTCTTTGTACCTAGTTTTAAGTTTTTGACAAGGTATGGAATTTTGTGTTCTGTATGCTTAGATTGTACGAGTATTTCCATTTTTTTTTGCCCTTTCTAGAACTGAAACTGAAGTTATGGATCATCCACGAGGTTTGTGTTTGCTTCTCAAAGTTGTTGCCCCTCCCATTGCTACTGTATTGAAACGAAAATACCAGAGAAATAGATTTTGTAATCTACCTGCCCTGGTTTCTCAAATAGAAAAGGTTTAAAAGACCGAAAGATGCTCCGAGGATGAAAAGGATCTTGGTTAGATTAAGGAAACAAAGCCTCTGAATCATCTTCAATATTGTTGACAAAGAAGTCACACCTTCGTTGGCTCGTACTTTAGAAAGCCATGAGAAATAGTCAAGGTATAATCGATGATGGTGATTCGGAGCCTTTGCTAAGTCGTCATTTGTATCTCCTTCCTCCATGGTCTCTGGCAATGTCGGGTGAAGCTCGCCTACGTTTATGTCGTCGTTGGAATTCCTCCATCTTGCCCACCGAATGAAGTCTTGCAAAATCACTCCAACAGGGTTTGGAGTTATTTTCTTTTCCTAAACCTTATAAGTAGCTGGTTTGAGAATCCTTTTCATATTAGAAACAAGTAGATGGTACTCTGTCTCTCTCTCTCTCTCTCTCTCTCTCTCTCTCTCTCTCACACACACACACACACACAACTAAATTATACAGTGGCACTAGATATTTGTTTGAGTAGACGAAAAGACGCTAGATACCGTTCTAGCAAACGAAGAACACCCCTTGAAAGTAGAAGAAAAACAAAAACTATACCTCATCAGCACGTCATGCCTCGCGACAGATAGACAATTGTCCTTGATTGAAAATTAAAGATTCTCAGGACATGAATTGAAATGCTATTAACATCAAAACCCAGTTCAAGAACATAAAAGCTAAAAACATTTCTATCTGCAATACCTTCTGTGGAGAAGAAAACAACACCTTTAAATTGGAAATAATAAAAACAATACTGCTGAAAACATCCCTACACTTAAAACTAAATATTCATGTATCTAATTCTATATTCCTCATGGTCATGCCTTGAGGCTGATGGAGTATAAAAGCATTAATGTTGTCATCGTCCTCCACCGAAAAGTAAAGTATCGCAAGAGATAAACATGCTACGACCAACGAAATGATCATAACTGCGACAAGTACTTGGAAGAGATTAATAATCAGCGATACCGCCGGCGGGGACGAAGAGATCACGTCTTCGTTGGAAAGTATCATGCGCTTAGTCGTCACCATTGGAAAGATGGCGATAATGGTCGTGAGAAATAGTGCCAAAGTGATATAAATGTATGTTTGAGGGGGCTTCCGAAATGGTGGTATGCCGTCTGTTAATTCTGCCACTTTCATATTTTTTATCATAGCTAGCAGAAGCTCTTCTTCGCTGGAAGACTTCTTCATGTTTTTGCCCATCGAGTAAAGCTTTGCAAAATCATCCCCACGAAATTAGTCTCTTTGGCTTGCTTATATTGATTACTTTTTTGAAAAGTCTTTTTCCTATTACAAATAGGATCAAACAGTTGTAATTAGTGCGCTCTCTCTCTCTCTCTCTCTCTCTCTCTCTCTCTCTCTCTCTCTCGATTTCCTTAATCGAAAGGACTTCCACGCGGTGCCTCAATACCCTTTGTAACCACAGGCCCATGCGCTCAGTATTGCACTCCACAAGAATGTGATGGAGAAAGGTGATGGGGCACCATGTGACGGTGTCCAAGACTACTAAATAATTTTCTGAGACTACCCTCTCTTTCTCTCTATCCGGATGAGGCGGAAACCCTTGCCCATAGTGGGCCATACCGATTGGTCACTGCACTTATTTAAACAGTTCATTTTGTAGGGCTCACAAATTATAAAATAGATGGCCTAATTCTGTAACTCGTTTTTTAAGTTAAATTATTCATGATCATTTATTTTATAAACTAGAATTTAATTTTTGACATAGCTATTGATGTATGATCAAATTGATTTTTGCATGGCCATAATGTTTTGCGGACCTACAACGGTTCAAATTATTATATTTGTAATAATTTGTGGAATGACCTCTTTGTTCATGAACTTATGGAACCGAACACTCATATATTCAAGTTTGGCTTGAATTTATAAACAAACAAAAAAACATGATTGAGCTTGGCTTATATTTTTTTCCAAACGAGTTTGAACAAGGCAAATTCGAGTTTTATTTGGTTCGTTTAGCAGTTCTACTCTCTTGTGCCTTTTAGTGCGAATGGGCCTGTCCCCCATCGGCAAATTTTGGAGTCGCCATGATTTACACTATTCACAATTCTAACTCTAGACCGTTGTATAATTAGATAACTCAGAGTAGGTTTAATGTGATTTAGATACATTAGAGATTTCAAAGTATGTTGTAAATTAAGAAAATAGAGGTTAATTTGCATATATATAAACACGTTTTCACACAGAAAATATAGTGGTTATTATCTTCAAATAGCTAATTTGGCCAATCTTAAATAAAACGACACAGACTATTATCCATTACGAATTCAGGAGGTCATCTTCTTCGCTGTTAAAAAAAAAAAAAAAGAATTAAGGAGGTAATTTTTGTACACAAAATTAGGTGAGGATATGCAAGTAATAACGAGACGATCTAAATCAAACCCTGAGACATCTTCGCAGCCATGAGCAAAACTTTGCGCGCGGCTGTTTACCAATATTTTCTTTCTCCGGAGCAAATCGACAGAGAACAAAAACAAAAGCCACAAGCCAACAACAAAAAGAAAAGGGCGAATGTGGATTGTCTCCAAAGGTGGACCCGTGATTCCACGCCGTATGTTAGGACTACACCGGAAGAGGAATGGCGGTCGAGTCAAATGTGAAATTGGTGATAAGAAAGAAGAAGAATGGAAGAGACTCTTCCATTAATCTTCAACGATTGATCTATTGCTGTGAAAAATTAAGACAAATAAAGATAGACTTTGATTTGTTGGAGAGGAATTACAATGAAGTCTTAAAAGACTATTTATAGAAAACAACAAACATAGGAAATAACTTTCTAACTTCTCCACTAGTCTTCACTCAATCTTTTGCTTCCACTTGTCAAAATAACTTCTCACTTCCCTTCAAATGTATAGGAGCATGTCAAATGTCCTTCCAAATGTGTAGGAGTATGCTAAGTGTCCTTTTAACTTCTACATGTGTAGAAGCAAGACAAGTGTCCTGCACTTCATTAAAATACAAACTAGTTATGTTATTAATACGAATTAATAACAATAAAATAGGAAGCATTTTCATAATCGCCACCTTTCGGTTGATCATTGACAGATAGTAAATATATGGTGTAAATAGCGGCTAGGAGCAATTCTTTGTGGCTAGGTGCAAAACTTCGTGGCCAGGTACAATTCTACGTGGCTAGGTACAATTCTACGCGGTCAGGTGCAATTCTACGTGGCCAGAAGCAAAACTTTGCGGCCAGGTGCAATTCTGAGCAATTCTTTTTGGTTAGAAGCAATTTTTTACAGCCAGAAGCAATTCTTTGAGAACAGGAGCAAAATTTTGCGGCCAAGAGCAATTCTTCATGGGCGATTGATAGAGAAGCTACGCTCCCATAAAAAAGGTATAAAACTAATGCTATACCCCAAATCAATGGAAACAATTGATAAAACTAAAGCTCAATCTTTGTCCTTGATCGAAATTAACCTAAAACCATCTATTTATTTAAAAAAAAAAAGAAGCGGCAACACTAGAATAAGAACACAATATACCATGTTCGGGGAGGAAGAAATCACATCTTTGGATGGAAAACAAAAACATTGCTTAAATTCTCTCTACACGCAAATATTTCATGTTTTTCTCAATCTTCATTGAGTTCATTCCTATTTATGACGTGCCACACAGTCTTGCCTCGAGACAGAGAGACGAAAAATTCAAAAGTCTTGTACTCGATTGAATTGTACAGCATCGTGAGACAGGCACATGCTACGATCATCAAAATCACCAAGAAAATTGAAAGAACAAGACATCTACTTTTAATCCCTGATAACACCGGTGAGGAAGAAATCACATCGCGGTTGGAGGTCGCCATGGACTGAATCTTCCACAGGATACCAACGGAAATACCAATCACGAAAAATAGTACTGCAGCGACATAGATGTATATTTCAGGCAGGTGTCGAACCTCTGGCACGTTGCCGTTTAGTTCCGTCTCCTCTATATGATCTTGTACGTGAGCCATGAGAAGCTCTTCTTCGTCCAGAAGCTCTTCTTCGTATTCTTCGTTGGGAGCTGCCTCCATGTTGTTGCCCAGTACTGAATAAAGATCCTTCCCACTTATTATTAGTCTCTTTGGCTCAGTTTATATGAATAGATTTTTCAAACCCTTTTCCTACTAGAAATAGGAAAGCCTTGTACTTGGAGCATCCGCATTAGGCTTTTTAGATTTTGGATTAAATTACACCTTAAAACTCATTTTATTACTTTATCTTTTCACTTTAAAAATGTTTATTGCATCAGGTTCTCTATATTAAAACTATCCCATTAAAAATATTGTTTACTCTCACTCTTTTCTCAATTAAATATTTCTTGTCAAGAGTCCTGTTTGGGGCACAACAACTAGGCAAAAAATTGATAATTTTTGCGGGTCCCATTATGTATCATACAAAAATGATTCAAACGCGAGTCATTTTTAAAATACTTTTTTATGGGTTCCTAAAAAAAATTAGCTCAGTTCGATATCGGTAAGAACTATTTCAGAATTTGTAGGGCGTCCTATGGATTCAATTCAGAAAAAAGAAGGGGTGAGAGAGACAAAGTGCCAGTTTAGAAACTAATAAAATATTCTTTAACGGATGAATAGTGACTCGTCTGAGATGAGATGAGATGAGATGAGATGAGATGAAGAGGGACTGTTGGAAACTTTAGATTTTGGCAAGTGATGCCCACGGATCACCAATGAAGATGCAGATGTGAGGTCAATTCAGTGCATTGGCTCGGTACTATGGCTTTGGGGGGAAAAGAAACTAGTGTGATGTGAATGCTCTTAAGGGTTTTGGATTTTGAATCCAATCATTATCTTTATTTTTAATTATTATTCTATTTCTTTTTATTCCCTCCGTCCCAAATTGATTGTACGGTCTGCAAAATAGAGTGTTAAAAATAATACAATTTTTGTAAGAAAAAATCAAAAGTTTTTCAACAACTTACTAGATATCAATGAGTATTTTTAATTTGTGAAAAAAGTTTGAATTTTTTCTTGAAAAAATTGCATTATTTTTAATACTCCGTTTTGCGGATGGGACAATCAATTTGGGACGGAGGGAGTATATTCATTAATTAAAAATCTAAATTCAAAATACCAAAACGAATGGGATCTAAGTGTGATGGGACACCCTCTCTCTCTTGATTTCTTTATAGAGTCCTTCTACCACCACACCCACTTACACACCCATTCACACACCCACACACACAACAAGGGTGGGCCCCGCACACACTACACATCCAGTGTGTGTGGGCCCCACCATTGTTGTGAGTGTGGGTGTGTGAATGGGTGTGTAAGTGGGTGTGGTGTTAGAATTATTGTTCTTTATATTCCCTAGGACTTCAGTTTACTAAGGTTTTTTTTCCTTCATAATAATATGTGTATAAATTTATATATAGTTTATCATAATTGTACTTGGCCGGCTAGCCTCCTGGCCGGTTTCTTCCGTTGGGTTTGTCCGGACATCGCTTAACGTCAAGGGTTGAGTGCTTGCGGCTGTTTGTTTGGGGTTCCCAGTGTCCGTCCATTTCTGTCCAGAGCAAGGGCGGAACCAGGAATTAAATTTACCCTGAGCTAACCCAAATTATATATATGTAAACCAAAAAGAGAGGCAAATTTATATATAAATATGTAAATGTTCAAAAATAAATAAAAGAGAAGTACAAAAAAACGTACACTATCGAAGTTGTATTCTACGATATTTCACATAATAGAAATCATCTATTATCGAATCTGAGTCAATGTCTTGGACAAGATCTCTTTCGATGTACATAATCATAGAATCCGCTAGAAAATCAGCCTCCATTTTGTTGCGCAGATCAGTTTTCACATGCTTCATAGTTGAAAATACTCTTTCCACTGTTGCCGTGGTAACTGGAAGAGTTGCAACAAGGCGTTGTGTTTATTTTTGCTTGGCAATTGGGCTAAGCTGAAAACAAATGGGTTGGGCTAAACATAAATGGACTAAAATTTTAAACATAATTTTTTTTTTTCAAAGCCCGCCTAGGCTTCAGCCTATGACAGCCCATACACTGTTCCGCCCTTGGTCCAGAGGTGTTGGCGTGTGGTGCTTGGTGGTGGATGGGGTGGTCGACGGTGTGGTATTGGCACAGTCAGAGGTGGTGGCGGAAGGTGTGTAGCGAAAATTTACAGTGTTGCGAAAATTTTGGTGGGTTTGCACTCCACAAAATTGGTTAGAGTTCGATTCTTGGACTCAGGTTGAAAAAAAGTAATTTTGTATGAATTTCTTAGTTGCGGCACGAAAGATCTGCCTTTGACCGGACTGAGAAGAGATTTAGTATTGAGGTGCGCGTAAGTTGATCTGAATACCTCTGACCGTCAAAAAGAGAGAGTTTAAACTAGGGTTTAGTTGGAATGCGTGTAAACTGACCCGAACACCCCTCACCCTAAAAAAAGAGAGTTTAAACTTTGAACATCCATTGCAAATACTCCATGTTGAGCTCCATTGGATAAGACAAAACTGTCCTCTCTCATTCCTAACTAATCCCTTTTCATAATTATGATAAAATAAAACATTGACCTCAGTTGTTTGGACTGTAGTTTATGTACTGTAACATGAACTGTGTGTTTTACTGTTTGGTCAGTAGGGTGAAAATGAGTTCAGTGATGGGGAGTAAAACAGAATGTTGTTGCAATTTGTGCTGTTGTAGTACAGACCACAAATGGGAAAAGACAAGAGTAGTTCAAAAGATAAGTGGGCCCTGAAGAAGGTAGTATTAGGCTTTCTTCATGGAGTTTCGAATTTTGAATTCCCTTAGTCTAGATCGACACGACGATAACTACAAGCGACAACTCCGCGTTATGCACGTACTGTAAAAGTCTATAAGATCGATGCATATATAAATACGTAAGAAGTGAATGTACATAGGTTATATTTTTGTTTAAGATGAATTTATACTTCGGTAATGATTTTGAAATCGAATCGCCATAACGCGTTCTTATAGTATGTAGTATAGATGCAGATCATTGATGTGTCGAATTCATGTAGGGTTTGCCATCAATCCTTTTTGGCGAGTATCACTTGGAGCCAAATAGAGAGGTCAATTTAGGCTAGCTGTACAGTGTTGGAGTTGCTCTGGCTACCAAATCCCCGTGGCATATAGTATCTGCAACAAATTTTGAAACAAAGGTTTGAAAATACTAGGATACTCGAGAAAGCCTTTCACGTTTAAAACTTGAGTCTATTTTTAATGTTAAATTTGGTGGGTACGTACAAGTATGCAGTCTTGGGGAGTCCGTCTTTTGTGTCCCGAAGACAAAATAAATGAGTAATAAATTTTGCAAGCGATCTTACGTGAAGACCGAGAGAGAGAGAGAGAGAGAGAGAGAGAGAGAGAGAGAGAGAATCACAGGCACACTGTAATTCACACGCAGAGAGAGAGAGAGAGAGATTGAAAAGAGCCTCGAGGAATGAAAGTTGGTCAGGACTCAGGACCCTCCAGCCCAATTGGACGCTTACATGGTGGGAAACAGCAAGTCTACACACAGTTTTTTTTCACACAAATCTTGCACAGACATGGCGTGAAAAATAAGTTCAATCCAATACCTATAAGTGTTTGATATCTGATAATCTAACTTTTTATTATCTGAGAAACTTAACGAAAAGTAAGATGATTAATTGGATTGATTACTTGTACATATCGGATTAAGTTGATTTTTAGTGGGGCTTTTAAAAAAATATTTTACATTTAGGCTCCGTTTGTTTCGATGTAAAACGTTTTACAATGTAAAATGTTTTTCATGTAAAATATTTTTTCAGAAAACAAATTTCAAACTTTTATTTTTCGGTGTTTGGTTGGCACTGGAAAATATTTTCAGAAATCAACAAAATAGTGTACAGAAAGAGATGGAGAGCTTAAACGGTGGAGAGATATGAGATGATTGGAATTGAACGTAGGTCAGGACTGACGATCGAGGAAGCTAAGCAATGAGAATTGCAGTAGAAGGCAGCGGGTTCATTTTGGAAAATAACTTACGGAAGATTTAAGGGTAAGTCATTTTCATCCAATTGATGGAAAATGTTTTACATGTAAAATGTTTTCCTCACTCTTTACACAACCAAACACCGAAAAATAGGTAAAACATTTTACCGGAAAATATTTTACGTCCAAACAAACGGAGCCAATGAATGATCCGTTTTTTTGAGACCCATAGTTAGCCCACAACGTGATTTGTGCACGATTTATATGTGAAAATCTGTGTAGTGTTGTGGGAAAAAAAGGGGTAAAAATGCATGTGAAAGGATTGATGCTTTGCAAAATCATACTACTATTAAATGACGTCTAAGTAATGCACACTGTTTTTGCTTCGGTGCACGATTCCCAATAATTTTTCTCTTCAATTTTTTTATTCTTTTTAATATATTTCTCCCCATTCAATACACACAAAAAAACATCTTTCAAAACTTAAACCAAACAAACTTTAATTTTTGACATACTTAGTGTTTTACGTAAATTCTAAAAAAAATAAAAATGATCTTAATCATTGAAATGAGCTCCAAAAGAGCCTATAAAGAACTCAAATTCGACCTTTGTCACGTTATTTTCCAAAACGGGCCTTTGCTTTTACTCTTAATTTTTGATTTGTATTCGCGCTCGTTATCCTCGCACTCATGAATTTTAGTTAGTTGAGAGAACTTTAAAAAACGCTTTCACGTTCTAACTCCCACATTTGCACCAGCTCACACGTGACTTAAAAATCGGAGCTCCGGTGCAAGTCGAAGGATAGAGAGAGGATCCAACCTCGATAGAGAAATATAATAGTAAATGAGAACCTTGGAATAACGAATTAATTCCAAAAAAAGCACATTTACCCCGACGGCACGGACCACCTTTTATAGTATTACTCAATTAATAACGGTCACAACAAAAAGTACTGA
>BPLS01000371.1:0-29580 GCA_019656275.1 Rhododendron kiyosumense | reverse complement strand
TGAAGAAATTAAACAATAAATTTTTGGGTGCCGAGCGGATACCACGTAACGGTATCTGTCGACGATTCAACTATCCAAACATATTTTAAATGGCCCCAAACTTATTCTTTTTTTCTCCCATCACCCGACTACTCTCTCTCATTTTTTTCTTTAAAATTTAAACCGTTCAAAATACGTTTAAATGACTCAGAAACTTGAACGGGTACCAGCCTGGGAGCCAAAAACTTGTAAAAATTAAAGGCACTGAGACACAAGACCACCTAGTACTGCGTGACTGAAGCGCCCTTTTTTGGGCTCCTAGATATTGTCATAATAATTAATTAGTTTCACGAAGGATCAATGTCTCAATAAATACACCTACTTTCGTTACTAACCACATTCGGTCCAATCAATGACTTCACAATCAAGTGGTTCTGTTGAAAGCCCCTTTTTTTTTTTAAATGTTTCTGTTCTGAACACGAGAAATCTCTCCTCTGACTTAGGTTGTGTTTGTCTCTTCAATTAAAAATTAAGCTAGTTAATTAAGCGAAGTGTTCTATGTATGTTCTACTGATCCACTTTTTTGAATTGTAAACAATGTTGTGTTGAATACTTTTAAATCAAGTATTCGTTTTTGGCGAGATGAATCTATAAAATAATACTAACTTGTGTCCAAAATCTAAAAATAATGCCCTAAAGACAAAATGATTTTTTAAATAGAGAGTTTTTAAATTCCATTTTAATTTTTTTAAAATTTTTGATGTTTCGATCTGTATTTTTTACATTTCATTCTCTTTTGATTTTTCCTTCTATGGGTTACCGTCTAGTGTGTACGAGAATTCATTCTGGTCTTGTCCCTCTCCAGCTTGATTGACATAATGTACCAAATCATTTCTTAGCAAATTGATTAAATCCTTCAATACCAGTATTGAAGGATTTGAACATAATCTGGATCTTGTTGGTTTCCTAGAACTCTAATGTTTTCTTTAGGCTGATAAAAAATGTTTTCTTCAGGGTTGAGAGTCTCACTTGCTCTTGGATTAGAAACCTCTCTTTTCTAGTTGGTGTATCTGATCTGCTCTTAATGAATATACCATAATCAGATATGTTTACTCACTTTAGTTTAAGTGTAAATTGTCACGTTCCCCGCATATTTGGACCAAGAATTTTTTTGATGGACAAGAACACCCCTTGATCAAATGATAATTGTTATACTAGAGGCTCTTTTAATATTGGAAAGACCAAAGTGACCACTTAACCCACAAGCAATATGTATGTGTACACACACACAGAATCGTGGGATTCTCTCTCTCTCTCTCTCTCTCTCTCTCTCTCTCTCTCTCTCTCTCTCTCTCGTGCGCGATACCTCCATCTCAGTTGGAGTTTTTGTTAATGTACACATATAAATCAATAGAGAAGAATAGGGAGAGGGAAAGAGAGTAGACGGGCTTCGTCCCGGTGATGGCTTGACACATATTGGTCTTCAGGAATGCTTTCGTATGGAAAGCGCTCCAACCCTAAAAATTATGCTCGAGATAGCACCCGATATATCAAACATATTTCTAAGGGGAGTGGTTTTGTTGGTTAACATGGGGTACATAGATCATGGTGTGTCATCATTGATACAAGCTAATAAATGAGGGATGTTGGCGTAATTTAACCTTCAAAAGTAGAACAACTTTGGGAACACAAGTACTCCATTTTGAACCCTGCTAGCTCCATTTTGAATATACTTAATTAATTACTCCATTAACAAGCATTGGAAAATAACCAAAGCAAATTTTCTGATATTGGATCTTGTAAATTTGATTTTTTTATTTTTTATTTTTATGTTAGTCAAATGCTTTTTCCCTTCTCCATGCAAAAAGAACATCTTTTAGTAATTTATCTTCTTGAAAAGTGGAAGCTATTCACAGTACTGCTGCATGCCAAATTGCCAATTCATCTCCTTTGGTAAAAGGATTATATGTACCTGCACAACATAGTTTTCTCGGATTTCCACGGAAAATATAATCACCAAGAAAACACTCAAAAAAGGTGAAAGGAAAGTGAAATTCCAAGAAAAAGGAAATGCTCGTACTTAGCTTTCCGTTTAAAATCCCTCCCCTTTCACAAAACGAGGTGTCACGCCTCTGTACATTACATTTACCGCCACTACGTACATTTTACACACGTACCCCTCCTATATTCAGATATCAAAATGCGAAAACAAATTTTTTTTTTTTTCGTTTTTGGTTAAGCATGAGAAAGCAATTTTATGTAGAGTACAAATTGGTGCTATGTGAGCTGAGCTTGCATATGTTGAACGGTTTTGTTTTATGAATATTTATGCATACGTACCGAACGACTCCGAATTCAATTATTCGATGCATGTGGATTTTCACATACGAAACGACGACTTTAAAAACAAAACCATTCTGTGATTATGAATTCGTACTTATTGAACGACTATAAACACGTTTATAGCTGGAGTTTGTGTTTCATAACACAGTTTTGCTAATCTCAACTCACCTATGAGGCTGACATTTTCCATCATAGAATTATGATTTATAAAGGAAAACTTGGGATAAAAAGTGTTAAATTTTGGATATTTTCAAAAAAGATTTGTTGTAAAAGTCATAATGTTTGTACTTTTGTGATTCTTATTGTCAATAAATCATAAAATTTTGAAGTACAAGTAACAAATACAAAATAAAAATAAATAAAGACGAAACAAAAAAGAAAAGTATAATGACACCGCATACACCACATTTTTTACTTCATTGACAAAAATGTAGTACTCCCTACGTTAGTAAAAAATATGGGACCACAACATTTCTGTTTATAGAGTAAAATGTGGTGTCATTAGTATTGCTCAATTACCTGACAAATGAGAAATGAGGTGTATTCTAGATTTTTATTCTGTATCTATATAAACACCCTCCACTTTCTCTCTCAACCGTGGAATTCAAACCCACACCAAGTAAACCCCGAATCCAATTTCCAAAACCTCCCATCCCTATCCTCATCTTTTCCCATACCCAAAAAGCACATTCCACTCACAGAGAAAGAAAACAGAGTAAAACGCACATACTCTACACAGAGAGAGAGAGAATGTCAATAACAGCAACCACAAGAAAATCCAAATGGCACCCAACACTACCGCCGCCACCTAGTCCCAAGATCCTCAACTTACCACGGCGGACTCGCCGGAAACAGCCCAGAAAGGCCGCCGGAAAGAAGACCGGTTGCGCCGGAAGGCTGGACTCACTGTTCGATCAAGAGAGGGCGTTTTCGAGGACTGTTCCCGTGGTTTTGTTGAACTCGGGCGGTGGTGGTGAGAGGAGAGAGAGAGTTGAGGAGAGAGAAGAGGGCGGGGGAGGTGGTGGGGTGAAGGAGGGGGAGGAGAAGTGGAGGTTTCAGGCGGAGATGTTGAGGGCGGAGTGCAATTTCTTGAGGCTAGAGAGAGAGTTTGCGTTGAAGAAGTTGGAGAGGAATAGAGTGAAGATGGAGAGGACGCTGCGATCTGCTGTACAGACTCTGGTTTCTGTTAGTCTCTCTCTCTCTCTCTCTCTCTCTCTCTCTCTCTCTGTTTTTCTGATTAAATGCAAATTAATTTAGTTAGTCAAAATCTCAGTGTTTTTTCTTTACTATGAACGGTGGAAGAATGGAAATATTTGAAATTATCAAACAAGGAGTAACTCCCATGAATGGGGCAGAGTTGACACGACCTCACATATGCAAGTATACAAGGCTGGCCAACTGAGGTAATCCAGTTGGCTGCTAAAGTTTTTGTTTGGACGCCAAGAAAGTTTTAGGAAAATGAAAGAAAATGAGTTTTTTCGAGTCCTAGAGTTGTCAATACTTGACCAAGGGTAACTTCTCGACTTATAGGGAAAAAAGAAGAAGCAATTTTGGATTTTTTCTGAGTTGGGTTTTACATAAATTTGGAAAATGAACAGAGGACTCTGCGATCTGCAGTTCAGACTCTGGTTTCTGCTACTCTCTCTCTCTCTCTCTTAACGTCAGGTTTGTCTCTTGTTGTCAATTCTATTACTATATGAGACCGATGGTAACTTTGAAATTAACAGATCTAAAAACATCTATTTTGGGTTTTACACAATTTTGGCAACGGCTTATAGCATATTAGATATGTGCAGAAATGGAAGAAAGTAAAGGCAAATAAAGATTCTCTGTTCCTGCAGTTTGGATTTTAGATTAACTGATCTAAATACAGCCATTTTGGCTTTCAGGAGTTGGGTTTCACATAATTTTTGGTAATCGAACATGAAAGATGATATTTTAACATTGGAAATTTGCTTACTTCTATTTTGCTCTGTTTTCCGAAGAACGAAATGGAAGTTATAAATATATTTAAGTTGTTTTCAAATAATTCTAGTTGGGATTTGTGTTGCATTTTAGGGTCATTCATAGGGCTACAAACGAACTGAGCGGTTTGCGAGTAGCTTGAGGCTTGGGTTGGTAAAGGCTTGTTCGAGCTCGGCTAATGAAGTTATCAAATGAGCTCGAGCCAGAATTTTAGGCTTCTTTCATAGATGGGCTGAGCTCAAAGTAGCCGAAGCTCGACTTGAGTAAGCTTGCGAATTCATGATAGCATATCTAAAATTTCATTTGGGTAATATATGTACCAATCTACACTCTTTTATTGCATTCTTTTCAGAGAGCTTGAATTCGTTTATATTTGATCAACTCAAGCTCGGCATCATGGACACTAACAAGCTCGAGCTTGGGCTCGATTATTTGGGCTCGTCTCGAGTTTGAGCTCATGAAATTTTGAACGAGCCAAGCTCAAATACTTCCAAACTCAGCGGCTTGGCTTTTTTGTAGCCCTCTTTTCTGCATGTTTCTCAGAAACAAACATAGCACCTATCTTTCTTCTCTTGAATTCAACAACTTGGATTCTCTGTCTTCTGTTCAAATTCACTTGGTAATGAAAGTATTCGTCTTTACATTGTGATTAATTTAATGTTGGTTGTAGGGACGGAAGAAAATCTACGAAGGAAAGAATGCAAATGTGGTAATAGACGAAGAGATTGAGGATTTAGAGGAGAAACTAGAGGAGCTACAGAGGAGCTCAGGAATCAAAGATTTTGAGGTCCAACAGAGTAGTAATTTTGACAAAAAAGCATCACTTTTGCAGCGACGGCTAGAGAAGCTCGGAGGGTTATCGGATGGGAAATGCGTGAAGGAGATCAGAGAGATGGCTGAATCTAGCTTTTCAATCAATACAAAAGGGGAAAATAGTGACAACAAAAGCGATAATAGATTCACGGATGTAAGTATAAATCTCTCTTATAAGTTGTTAGATCCTTGATTCATATAGAATGAAGTTGAGTTCCTTCGATTTCACTTGGGTTCTTGGTAGTCTTCATTTGGGTTGGTAAGGAAGTGGAAATAAACTGGAAGTAAAAGCGTTGTGGTGGTGGTTGTGGACTAGGGATTTGCTTTAGGCATTGTTTGGATCTGGATTTCTTGATAACGAAGCGAATAAGCTAAATTCTTCAGTTCGATTTCCAGTATCAAACACAGCCTTAAATGCCGCCAAGTACTTGTTCTAGGTGAACAAAGAAGAAGTTTTCACTTGTGGTGATTATGATTTTCTTTAGGCTGTGTTTGGACCCTGGATTAGTGGATGATGTAGGTGAACAAAGAAGAAGTTTTCACTTGTGGTGATTACGATTTTTTTAGGCTGTGTTTGGACCCTGGATTAGTGGATGATGAAAAGAAGAAGCTATGCTTATTTCATTTGTTTCCACTGCTAGTTAATTTCACGAATCAGTGATCCAAACACAGTCTTGAAGAAGGGATAAATTGTGATTATTAGATACAAATGTTATCTATATCTACAGTTTGATTTGAGAAATAGAGTATGCAGGTGGAGGCTCTGAAAAGGAAAATGGAGGGACTGTCAAAGGGGATGTTACATAAAATGGAGGAGGAATACTGGTCGATGCTTCAAACTACAGCCAACAATTCTGCAACCAGTTCTGCTTCCAACTCCAAGCGAATCGAATTTCCTGATTCTTCTTCTTTCTCTATACGAAGAACCAATGAGGCAAACTTCCTTAACTTTTATCTGCTTCTCTTAATTTGACACTGAGAACTGTGGTTTGTGGAACTTAGGAGGGAATATCTTTCCAAAATGTGTTTTCAATCTTGTGAATTTTGTTTTCTATACCATTATAATGAAGGAATCTGTAAGGTTCTCTTAAAAGGTTTAAAGAAAACCAATAAAAATTCCGACTGCCCTATGCAATGAGCAAGTCCTCCATGGGATTGCCCTTATCGTATGCAATGAACAATTCCGGCTATCCTATGCAATGAGCAAGTTTTTTGTACCTTTTATTTCCCGTAAAATATAGGATTATATGCAGAACATATAGAGTAACCTGAAATCATATTTTTTAGGCAACTGAGGATGCCATTTTATGTGCCATGAAGTTTGAATGAGTCTTTACTAATTTCTTGAGACTTTTTTGGCATTTTATTTGTTTCTGTTTAGGGACACTTGTCTCAACGCTAGAACATGGGAATGTTTTTTTTTTTTTTTTCCTTTTCCTTTTCCGCAGATAAAAAGAAAAATCATAATGCTAATAATATTATATTATTCGTTCAAAATTGAAAAAAACGAAGATGTTATGCTTTTACCACAGGAACCAACTTTGAATGAGGAGAAAAATTGCACGGGAAATTGCAAGTCTATGGTGAGGAAGATTGTGGAGCAAGTGCGAGCGGAGACAGAGCAGTGGTCACAGATGCAAGAGATGTTGGGGCAAGTGAGGGAGGAGATGGAAAAACTGCAGGCTTCTCGTGATTTTTGGGAAGATCGCGCTCTTGATTGTGATTGTGAAATCCAATCTTTGCGTTCTAAAGTAAGAAAACCTTTACATTTCCTTCTTGTGCATTTCCTGTCCATCTGTAATTTTGTTTATTTGAACACATTGATAGGTTGAAATCAAACACTTAAAAACAATGTGAATATGAAGGTTTAACTCTCTTGTAGTACTTTTTGGCTGTGTTTGTTCTGGACTCTAAGACGTTCAGACACGCTACAAACATGTGCGCCCAACATGTATCTGGTTTTGGTCCTACACTTCTTTAGTTGGCCAAACCAGAACGCGCTAGCAGCGCTACACATGGTGGGAGACATGCCAGTACACTCTGATTGACTTTTTTCTGTCCAACATAAGTTTGCTAGACTTTTTTCATAGGATTCCATGATAATTAAAGTTTGTTCTGTCTTACGTTTGTTGTATCAATATTAATTCATCTAATTATATTGACCATCTGTGAGAACAAATTATCTTAGTTAAATTGCTACTTTGGTGCCTTAATTGTTAGGTACGACAATGGAAACAAAAAGCTCTCACATTCGAAACCAAGGCCAACAACCTAGAAACAGAATTATATTTGCTTAGAGGTGAGCTTGAGAAGTTCAGGTCGAAGGAGAAAATCGAGGAGGTGACAAAGACGATGGATTATCCGCCACTTTCCTTGGGTGCTCAAATCGCACAGGAAAAGGAAAAGCGTGTTTTAATTTGTCAATTGAAGGAAAACCATCGTCCTAGCAACAAAGGGAGCAAGCAGGAGATCTTAACTGGTGGAAGAAGAAAAGTACACACAAGCAGCAACGGGAATTTGGTTCCGAAACGCTCACCGTTTCAAGAAATAGGGAATTCATCACCAAAGCTGAGGCAAAATAGCATGGCAATATTCCCTTTGCATTTTGCTGAGCCTTTCGAGGCACACAAAAGTTTTTGATGCGAGTTAGTATTGGCTAATGCAAGCTTGGTGGGAAATTAGATTTCATATCTGGCAATGTAAGCTTGTGCAGAGTTTGCAACAGATTGAAAATGGAAATTTTACAAGTTCTCTCGCTTTTAGAAGAGTTTTATTCGCGCATTGTTTCGTTAATCAGTGGGGAAAAGAGCAAGTGCACAACAAGTCTCAATGATCTTCTTACTGCTTAGTGCTTACTACTACTTGATGTACTTGTATTCTCTACAACATTTAGCCTGGCATGTCCTGCTTTCGCTTGACCGACTCAATCATCTCTATGTCCTGCTTTTGCTTGACCAACTCTATCATCTCCGGTCTTGGACCGTCCTACTTATAACTCAACCCTACCAATAACAATTTAGATCGAGTGAGTTGCACCGAAACTTGGGTCCGCCTACCAGAACCATTTTGAACAGGTTCTCAGATTGCGTGGTCGCGGCATAAACTGGGTCCGCCTACCTTTTCACTTGGGGCGGAGGTGGCCCAAAACATTTTACTCACAATGGATGTCTCTTGCCTCCGTCTTTCTCACCACTTTTCGCAACTTCAAATCTTTCTTTTTCTTTTATGGAAGGTTACAAGTTTTATGCAATTGTATGGTGTATATATGTAACAACCTTTGCAAGTAGCTTGGCCGAAAAGCTAATTTTTTAGAAGTTATATATGAATGAGTTGAGTTTTGTTCACCCTCCACTTAAAAGGGTGAATATTACCTTCCTCCCTATTGGTTGAAATGGTGTGGACCCCACTACGAAGTGATGTCATGCTTATCAAAAAGTGTATTGTATGGTAAGCATGACATCACTTTGTGGTGGGGTCCACTTGATACTTTTACCGATTCCGATAATTACCTCTTGGTCAAGGACAAAATAGACTAATTCACAGGAAAAAAAAGATTATTTTGCAGCTTTTATTGTGAATACTACTCTTGTTCTTCTGTAACATTCAATCCACAATCTAAAGCTACAACCAATACTATTCATAGTATCTCTAGAATCTAAAAATTCAGATCTGAAGCAGAATCAACAATCTAAAATCTAAAAAAAATAAGTTGTCGCAATCACGCCCTGAATAAAATTGAAAAGTAACAACTCTTTATTCCAATTATGAACAAAACAAAAACAATCTGAATAGTGTAACAAGTAAACAACAACTAAACAAAAAGGCTTTACTTTCTCTAAAAATCTAGTGAAAAAACATAATTAAAACCTGACCTGAGCAAAAAACAACACTACAGAAATGGTGATGTTGAAGGGTTATTCGGTAAAAGGCCCTGGTAGTATGACAAAGTATCCATAGACTCAAGTTGAGGAAGCTGAGGAGCTAAAAGATTGTCCATTGTTGAAATGCTCCCAAAGTTTTCTTGAATGTTGTACTTGGACATGATGAAGCCCTGCGTGGGATGAACATGAGGAGGTGTAATGCCGACCGATTGAACCCGATAATTGACAACCTGCTGCGGATGATAAGCTGTGGCTGTGTTGAAGTTGCCGTAGTTCGGAAAATAAGGATCCGAAAACGGGGGCAGCGCAGAAATCCGAGATTGTGGAATGTAGCTATTGCACATGGAATTATAATCGTAATTCTTTTCCACAGGGTTGGTATCATATTTGGCACAGTGATCAGCGACTTCCCCCGGCGAAGTGACAGTATACCCAACTTGCTCGTCTTGTTCTTCTTCTTCTCCTTCTTCTTGTTGTCCGCCTTTTTTCGACTTCCCTGGAGCTTTCTTGTAGATCTTGCATAGAACCCAATCATCCAACTGCAAGAACGACAACGTTTATCGATCATCAACAATGAAAAGACACTGGAAAAAACTTAGTTAGCATAGATGCATGGGAAATGTTTATATACCCTCATATCGTATTCGTCCTTTTTGATTCTTGGAGGCGCATCGACTGTGTACTCTTGCATGATCCAATTGGTCTTGTTGCCGTTTGGTGCCTTCCCTAAATAGAAAACCAAGGACTTCTTTTTCCCAACGGCAATGCCTCGGTGCTCCACAGGCTTATCTGCTCCTGTTGCTTTCCAATAGCCATCGCCAGCTGCTCGTTTAGGCCGTTTTCCTTTACGATATTTTCGATCCCTCGGTGAGAAGAAATACCATATATCATCCCCTAATACTGGGTACTGATCTGTAAATCAATCCATTTATAGGTTACGTTAAGAAGCTTTTTAGCAGCTTCAAACAAAATATACAAGTTTTGCACTAGAAAAACTAGGAAAAAATCATAACATAAGAAATGAACTCACCTATGGAAAATAAACTAAATGAAATGAAAAAACATAAATACATGAATATATATGTAGAGAGAGAGAGAAAAACCTGCAAGGTATTCTGGATTGTGCATATAGAGGTTTACGTTCTGAATTCTGTTATACGGCATCGATTCGTTATTGACCTTCTTCTGCAGGTAATGGACAATGAGCTCGCCGTCGAACGGGCAGAACCTGTACCCTGGTGGAAACTCTTCCGTCGAGTTCCTGTTATGTTTATTTGACATCACTTAGTTCAGTGAAGGATTCGGCTTTTCTGCAGCCCAATTGCATAGAAGCCTGTTTATCTTAACAATTAATGATCCATATTTATCTCAGCAATTGATGAACCTGTACCCTGGTGGAAACTCTTCCGTCGAGTTCCTGTTATGTTTATTTGACATCACTTAGTTTAGTGGAGGATTCGGCTTTTCTGCAGCCCAATTGCATAGGAGCCTGTTTATATTAACAATTAATGATCCATATTTATCTCAGCAATTAATGAACCTGTACCCTGGTGGAAACTCTTCCGTCGAGTTCCTGTTATGTTTATTTGACATCACTTAGTTTAGTGAAGGATTCGGCGTTTCTGCAGCCCAATTGCATAGAAGCCTGTTTATCTTAACAATTAATGATTCATATTTATCTCAGCAATTAATGATCCATATTTTTAAAAGATTTTTCCCGTGAAGAGTACTGTCTCTCCAGGAGAGACCCGCAAGAGTACTATCTTCCCGGGAGAAAGTTTTCAACAGAATCTAACCATTAAATACACTTCTGAACAAATAAGAATACAAAGATTGCTCCCTACAGTCCAAACACAAACAGACTGCTGCTCCAAGTAAAATTATAATCAGAAGCCAAAACAAAAGGTGAAAATAGGGTACCATTCAGGATGGCTAAAGCTCCTGTCGATTTGAACTTTGGCACCAAAAGCTTGCTCTAATGTTTCTTGTTGGTGTTCCTTTGTGAGAATGGCTTTATCAGAGCTTTCGGTGTTTGCTTTGGAAGCCGTAATTAGTCTTCTTTTTAGAGGAGGAGGAAAAGACATGGACGCGAGAACAGTGTGGGCCTGGATTCCCTCTCTTTCTCTCTCTCTCTAGATCTCCCTCTCATCTGAGGAGTTTCATTTGGATACAAACCAATGACTTTTATGAAATATATATAAAGGAGTTTGTTTTAAAAGATAGAAAGGAGGTTGTTTTTTTTTTATTAATCGATAAGTATGAGTTAATAAAAGCATATGACTTGATGCATATCAGTTCAAGAAATCTTTTCGTCTATTAAATAAAGATAGAGATATACGAATATGGACAGATCTAGGACTCTCGTCTCGTGGGTGGGGGCACTTTGTTAATTGTAATCGTGAAAATTTTATTTTCGTAGTTAGTTACAATAAAATCATACCAAATTAGGACGTGCATATATAACCAATTATAATGCGTACTATTGTAAAAAGTTTGAGTGGATTGCAGTGTAATGGAGGTGATCGGCCATGGCGGCTCAGGCCGTAGAGACCCATATTTATTTTGTTAATGTTAATGTTTTATAAACAAAAAGTCTGTGGACATAGAGGAGATTACGATTAGCGAATGACAAAAATACTCTTTGTAAATGTATATAAAAAATAGCATAAAATATTAGACAAAAATTTTAGAGTATGTTTTACATTGTTATTGACAAGTTTGTAGAATGAAAGAGATGGTTTTACTAATGATTTTCAATAAGATATTTCTCCACGACCGTTAACCAAAAAAAAATTGAGAAATAAGTATTCCGAATAGGGAACCAATGTAAACCAATAATTATAAATCAACCGAGCTTTTTTTTTTTTATCGGCAAAAAAAAAAAATTAATTGATAGAATTTGATAAGGGCACATCGAATAAAAGTTAAACCTTGAAGACTTTCCACAAATAAGAGTTAAACCTTGAAGACTTAGCACAAGGGCAATTAACCAAGAATTAATTAACAAGAAACCAATAAAGTAATCCAACGTTGTAATACCAACAACAAGAATTAATCTCAACCGAGTGTAAGCATAAAATTAACAAAAATGCTACGCGCACAACCGTTGTGTTGGTTCTGCGCCTAATTCCGAATGTCTAGATGTGTTTGAACGGTCTAGATTTTAGATATATACAAGTGTGTATGCTAATAAGAGCTGTACCCGTGCCATGCATGGAGGCAAAAAAAAAACGATTATGTTTAAAGTTATTTATAACTACGGGTAAATTCTTGTTATCTTATTTTTTTCCCCTCATTGATTTATGAATTGACGTAAATGTAAAAACTTTAATGTGAAAATGTTTGAGCATAAAATGAACTTTGAAATTTTTTTTTCTGACTTTTTATATTTAACTTTTGGTATTTCACAAAGTGTAGGAAAGATGAGAGACGGAAATGAATTTTATTTGGTGAATGCTACAGAACGGCAAAAGTTATTTGCATGACATTTGTGATTAGCTCTAAATCTTGCTTTCTTCTGTTTTAACCAAGTATACATAATAATCATATGAGACCCTTTTTAATTTTCTGTTAGCAGCAATACTAATCATGGAATTAGTAGGGCTTAAAAACTTGAGGACTACGTTATTTTTCGTTTTGTCAACAACACTATTACAGGTTGATTAATTACGGCGCGGGAAATAAGGATTAATTGTTAACCAAAAGCCGGTTATAATAAAAAGGGCATGCATGACTGATTGATTATTTGCGCTTCGGTGCCGGGTGAATATCAAGTGGTGTCCGTTTGGCGCATCCGGGCAGTGCATTTCGGTTTTGGACGGTTCAGATTTGGAGAGAGAAAGAGGAGAGAGAGTGGTGGGGTGAGAGGAGAGAGGATTTCAATTTGGGCTGTCCAACATACTTTTGGACGGCTCTGAATGCACTGCTCGGATATCACGTGGGCACGGACACGTGGTATTCACCCTGATACCGAACGGCTTCTCTGTCATTTGGGTAGGACTGCACCCCATGCGGACCGGCAAGTTCTACTCCCAATTTGTGTCTATTTCAATGATTGTTATCATTGAACATTGTAGCTTGTTAAATACAACAGTCCTGTAAAAATTATTAATCAAAAATCGAATAATATCTTATCATATTGGGAAAAAATGGGCTCCTGAGTAATGATCTAGTATGTTCAACTCATTTTGTTTTTATATATGTTTACTATGATCAGATATTATTCGGTATCTGATTAACTTGAATTTTTACATGACTATAACTCAAAGAGCTCTACAATGTGAACAAAACCAATCATTGAAGTTGACACAAAATGGGGACTGGGGACGGAACTGCCGAACTGCACCCTGTACAGTCCTCTGGCCAAACGGCAGAGAAATCGAGCTTCAACTTACGGATTCCACCTAGAAAGCTCCTAAAATCCTCCACCGAATAAACCTTGATGTCAAACTTTGCTTTCATCCACATAGTCACCCTTATCTTGACTAGCTCCCCAACCTCACTCGCGGACCTTATAACATTGTTGAAAAATGAGGTCATTTCTCGCAAGCAACATAGACCACAAAGTAGCAAAGAACGTCACCTCCCAAATGTGCCTTTCCAAATCCCGAAAACTGTTGCCAAACCACCAACTTGCTAGGTTTGCCAAGGAAGAAGGACAAACCCAAACCAACTGCCACCATTGCATGATAATCGACCAAATGTGCCAGGAAGACAAACAATGCAAAAATAGATGCTCAGGGGTTTCCTCAGAGATAGAACAAGGAGGGTAGAGAGGCAATTGTCCCTCTTGGATCATATTTCTGTGTGCAAGAACTGATCGAGTAGCCACCCTACCTGTAAAGCCAGCCAAGAGAAAATTTCTACCTTACCTTTGGTGGACTTAGGTTCTTCCATAAAGATCCCAACACCTCATCTCCGACGTGGACTTGTTGCTCCCACTGCCCATACAAAGATTTCACCGAGAAACATTTATCTGCTGTCCATTTCCACTGCAGCGAGTCCTGTTTGGATGAGTCTAACACTGTACCATGCAGTCTATGTTGCAACTCCTCCTCTTGGCATTTCTCCCAATCATACAAACGTCTCCTCCTCTTGGCATTCCTCCTCTTGGCAACGCCTCGTTGTTAACCTTCTTCTGCAAGTAGTTGACGATGAGCTCACCGTCGGGGGGACAGAACCAGATTCTTCTCTTTGGAGGAGGAGAAGACATGGACGCAAGAACAGTGTGGGCCTGGATTCTCTCTCTCTCTCTCTCTAAGGAGTTTCACTTGGATACAAACTAATGACTTTTACGAAATATATAATGGAGTTTGTTTTAACAGATAGAAAGGAGGTTGTTTTCTTTTTATTTATTTTTTGATAGGCTTGTTTTCTTTTTATAAAGCAAACAAGTATGAGTTATAAAGCATATTGACTTGATAAGTATGAGTTATAAAGCATATTGACTTGATGTATATCAGTTCAAGAAACCTTTTTGTTTAAATGATTATCCATATCGATCACAAGGTAAAATAAAACCCCATATTTTTATTAATTTGGGTACATTATTTTTGTGCATATATACAATTTCAATATTAATTAATAGATATACATACGGACAGATTCAGGACTCTAGCCTAGTGGGAGCACTTTATTAGTCATAAACGTACAAATTTATTTTCATAGTCAATTACAGTAAAATCATACTAAATTAGGACATGCGTATATTACCAACTACAAAAAATATAATGCATAGTCTTTATAAAAGTATATAAAAAATAAAATATCAGACAAAAATAAAAGAGTATGTTTTACATTGTTATTAACAAGTTTGTAGATTTTATTCCGAAGTACAAAAAAAAAAAGAAGAAGACAATTTTGTAGAATGAAAGAGATGGTAATTTTATAATGATTTTCTTTAAGATATTTCTCAACGATCGTTAAAAATAAAAAATATCGAGAAATAAGTATTCCAAATAGACAACCAATTTGTAAACCAATAATTATGAATCAACCGAGTTAATTTTTATAGGCAAAAGAAAATTAACAAGAAACTTGGAGGGTAATCCAATAGTTGGATATATACCAACAACAACTCTAGGGATCAATCACAACTCTAGCACTCTGCCGATTTATTTTATGTCTCTTTTCAAAATGCCAGTGGAAGTCGCCAAGTCTTTTGAGAAATTACAGAGGCAATTTTTTTGGGGTGACACACCGGACAAGAAGAAAATGAACATGGTCAATTGGGAGAGGATCACGATGAAGAAGGAAAATGGGGGTCTAGGGATAAAGCGATTGTTACAACAAAATCTGGCCTTGCTCGCTAAGTGGTGGTGGAGATTTAGCAGCGAAAAAAACTCTTTGTGGGTTAAGGTTATTAAAGGAAAGTACAATTTGGATTGGAGGAGCTGGCTCCCGTATTTGCCTGGTTCTGGGTCGATATCTAATGTTTGGAGGGACATTTATTCACTTGGCAATATTGATTCGGCACTTGGTTTCTCTATCCGAGAGGGGTTCAAGGTGCAGGTAAATTCCGGTCGAGATACCCTATTCTGGGAACAAGTGTGGCTAGGTCCTATAGTGCTTAAAGATGAATTTCCTAGGCTATATAGGCGATCAACTCAACAAAATGAAGTTCTGAGCAGTTTTTGTGGATTAGGGGGCAACAGTTATTGGAATATGCTGTTTAGGGGCACACTAAGGTCTCGGGAAAATCAGCAATATGAAGCTTTGATGCGTGGACTGGATGGTGTGACACTAGATCCTTCAAAGCCTGATCTGTTACAGTGGATTTGGACAATTGATAAAATCTTCTCTGTAAAATCGGTTTACAGACAGTGGGAAGCCCAGACACAGTCACGAAATGCTCTACTTGGTTCCTTATGGAAGAATTTGAGTCCCCCTAAAGTGGAAATTTTTTCATGGATGGCCATCCAAGATAGAGTTGCCACGAGGTCGATTCTTTTTGATAGAAATTTAATCTCTGAGTTTCAATTGGCAATGTGCCCCTTATGT
Source organism: Rhododendron kiyosumense (assembly GCA_019656275.1). Taxonomy (NCBI): domain Eukaryota; kingdom Viridiplantae; phylum Streptophyta; class Magnoliopsida; order Ericales; family Ericaceae; genus Rhododendron; species Rhododendron kiyosumense. The sequence goes on along the minus strand of BPLS01000371.1, from coordinate 13,600 downwards.
GATCTGCATGTGGAAACACCTCAACACTTGTTCTTACATTGTCGATTTTCGTGGGGAGTGTGGTCACAAATTCTGGCGTGGTGGAATATTCAATGGGTTTGTCCATCTTCTTTAGCAGAGTTAGCACCTTGGTGGTTTGGAAGCAGGTTCCAAAACTTGGAGAAAGCTATCTGGGAAGTTTGTTTTTTTGCAACACTTTAGTCCATCTGGTTAACGAGGAATGGGTATATATTCAATGGGGCAACAACTCAAGCTTCGGAAGTGGTGGATTTAATTAAAACGAGAGTAGCTATGTGGACGAAGGTTAAGTTTGACATCAAGATCTACACGGTGGAGGATTTCAAAGGTTATTTGGATGGAATTCGAAAAGTGAAAGTGTACTTTGGTGTTCTATCCAACTTTGGTTGGATATTTTTCTATGGTTTTAGTCCTATGTAATGTTTACTTCCCCCTCGATGTACCCTTTCGTGTTTAATAAAAGTTCCTTTTGCCGAGCAAAAAAAAACAACAAGAATAAATCTCAACCGATCTAGTGGAAGCATAAATCAATCTCATATCTTTAATCTGTTGATGGATACAAGTGTGTATGCTAAATACAAGAGCCGTACTCGTGCCACGCACAGAGGCAAGAAAAAAAAAAACGATTATGCTTAATGTTATTTATAACTATGGGTAAATTCTTGTTATCTTATTTTTTTCCCTCATTGATTTATGAATTAACATAAATGTAAAAGTTTGAATGTGAAAATGTTTGAGCCTAAAATGAACCTTGAAAACTTTTTTTCTAACTTTTTATAATTAACTTTTGGTATTTTGCAAAGTGTAGGAAAAATGAGACAAAGAAAATGAATTTTATCAGGTGAATGCCACCTAGAAAAGATAATTAAGGAGATCGAGAGCTTAATTATATTTTCAGAAACTCCATTTCCATATTATATACCAGTATAGATAGATAATTGGACAATTATATACGTATATGCTAAATATGTAAGAGTATTAACATAATTTTTTAGTTTTGTGTGGGGGCACGCTACCTCCTCCCCAAGTCTCGTGCCCCACGTGCATTCACACGAATATATATAATTAACAACCTAGTAATTTGCTGCATCTAGAAATCCATCAGCATTTGTTCATTCACTGCCACTTTTTTTGGATTGTGTGGTCTATCATTTTGGATTGGTGGAAGGTCAAGTGGGCCCAGCATTTGTTCTGATTTTAGCAAGTTGGTGGCTTGACAATGGGTATCTCAAAACAGAGAAACACATTTGGGAATCTTGCTTTTATGCTTCACTTTGGTCCATTTGGTTAGTAAGAAACGATTACATTTTCAACAACTCTACAAAAAAAACCGTGGGAGGTGGGGGACATGGTCAAAACTAGGGTTGCGATGTGAATGAAGGCGAAATTCAACATCAAAGTCTACACTGTGGAGGATTTTAAGGGTTTTCTAGATGGTATCCGGAAATTAAAACTGTAACGTATAAGGTGTTTTGTCCAATTATTTGTAACGCACGGGCAAACACTAGTTACCTAATAAAACACAAAGGTGTGGGAATCGCACAAACACAAGTTGAAAGAAAGGTTAAGATTTATTTGATCCAATGACTGATGTGTGCTCTCCAACTCTCTTAAGAAAACACTAACACTCTTACAAATATATTACAAAAATGCCATCAAAAGATGGGTAGTGCAGTAAGTATGGGCAAATACTAGTACATAATAATCATATGAGACCCTTTTTAATTTCCTTTTAGCAATACTAATCATGGAATTAGTACGGCTTAAAAACTTAAGGACTACGTTATTTTTCGTTTTGTCCGACAACACTATTATAGGTTGATTAATTACGCCGCAGGAAATAAGGATTAATTGTTAACCAAAAGCCGGTTATAATAAAAAGGGCATGCATGACTGATTGATTATTTGCGCTTCGGTGCTGGGTGGGTACCAAGTTGTGTCCGTTCGGCGCATCCGGGCAGTCCATTTCAATTTTGGACGGTTCAGATTTGGAGAGAGAAAAAGGAGAGAGAGTGGTGAGGTGAGAGGATAGAGGATTTCAATTTGGGCCATCCAACAAACTTTTGGACTGCCGCGAATGGGCTGCTTGGACACCATGTGAGCACGGACACGTGATACTCACCCCGATGCAGAAAAATTTCTCCAAGACGAGGGGAAAGAGTCTTCCCGGAAGACTTTTGAATTTTTCAATCTGGGAACGGCTTCTCTGTCAATTGGGACCGCACCCCGCGCGGTCCGGCAAGTTCTACTCCCAATTTGCCTCTATTTCAATGATCGTTTAACATTGTAGAGCTTGCTAAGTACTACAGTTCCGTAAAAATCAAATTAATAAAAAATCGAATGATATCTTATCATATCAAAAAAATGGGCTCCTGAGTAATAATCTAGTATGTTCAACTCGTTTTGTTTCCATAGATATATCTTTACGGGAATGATTTCGGTGTCCCCGGTCATTTTGGGGACAGCGTAACTTTTAGCATAATAAAATCATTATGAGCATAACCAAAATCCATTATAAGCATAATAAAACCATAACAAGGCATAACTTGGCATAACTTGTTTGTTATGCCTTGAATGGATTTGGTTATGCCTTGGTTGATTTTTTTGGATATTCTTTGGTTATGCATTATTTGGATTTTGTTATGCTTGTAATGGGTTTTAGTTATGCTCATAATAGTAAAATTATGCCAAAAATTACGGTGTCACCAAAATGACCGAGGACACCATAGTATCATCCGTTGTTTACTGTGATCAGATATTATTCGGTATCCAATCAACTTGAATTTTTACATGACTATAACTCAAAGAGCTCTACAATGTGAACAAAATCAATCATTGAAGTTGACGCAAAATGGGGACAGAACTGCCGGACTGCACCTGTACAGTCCTCCGGCCAAACGGCAGGGAAGTCGTTTCCTTTGAATTCCATATTCTCGAGGGCTGGAATGATACGGAGTATGGAACCCCGTCAGGCAAAGCGAGCCAGACGTTTCTTTTTTTCTTCCTTTATAACATTCATAGCATATGAAAATGAAGCTATCAAAGAAGAAAGACAATACTGTAGGGAATCTAATCAAAACAAGGGTGGCTACGTGAATGAAATCAAAGTTTAAAATCAAGGTGTACTATGTGGAGGATTTTAAAAGCTTTCTAGATGGAATTCGTAAACTGAAACTCTAGTATGAATTTGAGGTGTTGTAACTAACATCCAACTTTCGTTGGGTGCTCTTTTATGCTTATTTGTACATTGTGTTTTTTGTGGGTGAGCAAGTATAAGATCATCTACGTTTTCTTTCTCGTTGTACCCCTTTCAAGTTTTATAAAAAGTTTCGATTTGCTGAGACAAAAAAAAAATGAAAAAAAGAAGAGACAATGCTGTAACAAATTAAGAAACTTGGGGTTTGTTTAGAACTTGTGTGAAATACAAGAAAAGAAAGGTAAGGAAAATTAAAAATCTTTCTCTTGCATTGTCTGGGACGTTGGAGAGAAAATAGAAAATTCTAAGATTGTGCAAAATATCACTTCCCTCTCATTTTTCTTTCATTTTCTTTTCTCCCACTTTTCTCGAGTTCCAAACACGGCGTTAATATGGATGGAATGAACAAGAGAGAAAAAATATTTATCTACCAAAGTAATTATTACAACCCAATTAAACGACATAAAGTAGAAGATGCACCATAGTGTATGGTTATTTACTACTCCTATTTAACATGCATATTGATAAAATTATTACTAACCAATATTGTTTCGTTCATTTTTAATTGCATAAAGTTTAGTTTTTTCTATTCTTTTTGGTGAAATGCTTTTTTTAACCAAAAAAAAGAGGAAAACCCACGTGAAATAACACAAGAACAAGAGGAATCCTAGAAAAGAGAACATCCAATGAAAAATTGGATAACGAAATAAAATCCGGATAAGCCTATGAGCGACAAAACACCAAGATTCAAACTCCTCAAAACATCTCCAATTAATTATATATATTTTTAATGGTAAAAGGAATTTATTACTCTTTGAAAAAAAATCAAAAAAGAATAAAGGGATCGAAAGCATGACATCATCGAGGTGTTATGACTTATGAGGTTGTGTCATGCCTGCTCAAACCCGAGACCTCACATCACAATACCGAGACTGCTATTTCCAACTCAATCACAAGTCATGCCCAATTCTCTTACCGAATGCATCATTGTTTTCTCAAAATAAAAAGTTCAATTTTCTTCCCAATGAATTACTATTTTTGCATATAGTTTTCCAAATCATACGACAAATTAAAAAAATAAAAAAGAGAAACATTTGCGAATTCAACCAAAAACTAAAGAGGGAGAACATCTAGACTCAAATGGATAGTCAGTTCACACCCTTAATTAAAACTGAAGACCACGAAAAGAAAATAAAAAACATCTACTAGTCCTAAGCGGCCGACTTTTCGAACACCCGTAGACTATTTTTTTCTTTTGCTGTTGGATGATTAAACAACCACTGAACTCTATGTAACACAAGTAAGTTTTAAAGCACCAAAATCAGTGCTGAAGGACCTGATTGTACCCTTGTTAGACAGGTACATTATCGGAGTTTTGGCTAGGCGCGGGATTGAAATTTTGAGCAAACAAGCCGTTCGTATCGAAGTCATCCAAATCATTGTCATTCGCGGCCGGACTGGGAACGAGAATTGGCTTGTGTTGGGCTTGAACTCCACCCTTCTTCCATTTTTCTGGTACTTGGCCTTGCGCTTCACCCTTTTTCCCATTTTCTGATACTTCTTTCTTGTAAATCCTACATAAAACCCAATCATCCAACTGCAAGAAAAAAATAGTCTTAGCACATAGAAAACCAAATGGTGTTCGGAAAGCCGGCCACCTAGTCGTCAGGCGGTGGTCCAACACCTAGACTTTTTCCGACTTAGTTGATATTGGAGGAATTTAGCAGTTAATACCTTCATATCATGCTGGTTCTCTTTGATTCTAGGAGGCCCCTCGACTTGAAACTCATGCATTATCCAATTGGTCTTTTTACTATTTTCATGCCCTGGCTTTCCTTCATAGTAAACTAATGCCTTCTTAAGTCCAACAATCTGATCTTTGTGGTCCACGGACTTATTAGCTCCGGTGGCTTTCCAGTATCCATCACCGGTTTCTCGATTAGGTTGGTATCCATTAGGATATTTTCGGTACCTCGGTGTGAAAAAGTACCATCTTTTATCCTCTAATGCTGGGTACTGAGCTGCAATTAATTGAAAAAACTTGCGTTGAGCTAATGAAGAAATGAGATTAAAAAAAACCAAAAACAAAAGCTGATGAAGAAACACTATAAGAAGGGAAGAAAAAGAAAACTATTAACAGAAGTTTCATTTAGATCATAGCTCATCAATAAACTTATTTTCAGTTTTTAGTGTCTATTTGTGTCGCGTTAGCATGTTGTTTCTGGAATTTCCACCCTAGTTGCATGCTACATTTTACCAATATTTTTAAATCGGAATATGTATTATGTATCATTTTTTCACTTATATAGTTCGTACCGAGATACGTATCGTGTATCTTGAGATACGTTTGCTGGAAGAGTATGAGTTTCTATCAATATTTTGTGGGTAGGACAATAATGAATAATAAAGAAAGGAGGGGATGAGAGTATTTGTATTGCACTTGAACTCAAACTCTTGACACAAAATGGTTAGAACCCTCGTATTTGTACTACTCCATGGAAGACTTTAGTATAAAGATATTTTCATACAAGATAAACTTTGAGGTAATTCAAGAATTACACATGAGACTAATTCTTAAAAAAAAAAACTTCTATATATTTTACAAGGACATTCTAGAGCTAGATATTTTAGAGTTTTTAAAAAATAGATATTTATATTTTTTTCAATAATATCTATCATATTTGGGTTTTTTCAATTGAAACTTTGTCAAAATATTAAATTTAATTTATGTTTTAACAACATTAATGATAATTAAAATATAATTAAAAACTAGATACACCTAATAACTCTAACAAATTATGCTTACATTAAAAAAAAATTTAAGATGCAAAATTTCAAATATCTCAATTGGAGCCAATTATATTAAAGCTTTATGTTTCCTTTGTTAGGAAAAGAAAGGTAAGACAAATTAAATACAATTGAAGTATGGTTCTTTTCTTTTATACAAGAACTACATTGAGGTTGAGTTTCTATCTAAGGGTTTGAAAGATGACATAATTAGATTAATGCATTTGGGATTCCGCTTCTTGAAATAAGGTCCGCCTTTTTCCAAATAAGTGATATGTACAGAATTAAAATACGCGTATACATAGTTGGATACGCGGTCGTATTATAGAATTTTTATACAAAAAGGATACATGATGAGATACGTATCGTTCTCCAGATGAGACGATACAAGCCGTAAGATGTATCGTAGATTTTTAACAACTATGCGTTTTACTTTTTCGATTATTCTCCATTTAGTCCAATATATCATCGATAGTCCAATATTATATAAAAAGCATCCTAACGAGGCAAGAAAATAAAGTTAGAAACTTCCAAAGAGTGATGAACATGGATGTTTTCATAACCTAATCCAAATTCCAAACAGATCCAATACTTGCATCTAGATGAACCGAAGCAGCCAAGTACGGAGAGAGGAAAACCCGCAAGGAAATTTGGTTACAAAATAACAGTCATGGATAATTATTTGGTGGTCCCAGGGCAACCGTATGTCACGTAATGCCCAACTATCTTTACAACCATACAATCATCTAGGGCCCACGTTTAAATATACGACCACCACATAAATGTGTGATTGTGGAGGGCGTAAGGGGACAACGTGGTTGTGTCCCTTCTTGTGAACACTAAATAATCACTCATATATCATAGATTACTGTCATGCTTTTCAAAACCCCGTAGAATATCCAAGATTCGCATTATAAACCCTAGTTTCAGTAAAACCGATCAAGAACATTAGAATCTATCCAAAGCTACTGCATAAGACCTAAATTTAACTGAATAATTACTCATAAATCATGGATTACTATCATGCTTAATTTTCAAAACGCTAACATAGAATATCCAAGCCTTGCACTAGAAACCAACCAACAAAATAAAGAGCCTACGTAAAGCTACTGCATATGCCCTAAATTTGACCAAACGAATGCCCTAAATTCGAGTTTTTAATAAAATTTTTTGCCGTTGCAAAAAAAGTTTTGATCAAATGAAGAAGTAGACGTAGAGAGAGAGAGAGAGAGAGAGAAGAACCCGTGAGGTGTGCCGGATTGTGATGGTAAAGATTCACATCCCTGATCCCATTATGCGGCAACGCCTCGTTGTTAACCTTCTTCTGCAAGTAGTTGACGATGAGCTCACCGTCGGGGGGATGGAACCAGATTCTTCTCTTTGGAGGAGGAGAAGACATGGACGCAAGAACAGTGTGGGCCTGGATTCTCTCTCTCTCTCTCTCTCTCTAAGGAGTTTCACTTGGATACAAACTAATGACTTTTACGAAATATATGAAGGAGTTTGTTTTAAAAGATAGAAAGGAGGTTGTTTTCTTTTTTTTAATTTATTTTTTGATAGGCTTGTTTTCTTTTTATTAATCGATAAGTATGAGTTATAAAGCATATTGACTTGATGTATATCAGTTCAAGAAACCTTTTTGTTTAAATGATTATCCATATCGATCACAAGGTAAAATAAAACCCCATATTTTTATTAATTTGGGTACATTATTTTTGTGCATATATACAATTTCAATATTAATTAATAGATATACATACGGGCAGATTCAGGACTCTAGCCTAGTGGGAGCACTTTATTAGTCATAAACGTACAAATTTATTTTCATAGTCAATTACATTAAAATCATACTAAATTAGGACATGCGTATATTACCAACTACAAAAAATATAATGCATAGTCTTTATAAAAGTATATAAAAAATAAAATATCAGACAAAAATATAAGAGTATGTTTTACATTGTTATTAACAAGTTTGTAGATTTTATTCTGAAGTACAAAAAAAAAGAGACAATTTTGTAGAATGAAAGAGATGGTAAATTTTTTTTTTTTGCTCGGCAAACAATTTTTTTTTATTAAACTCAAAGGGGTACATCGAGGGGAAACAAATAAAGGAATAGAAGTACAGAACGAAAGATATGGTAATTTTACTAATGATTTTCTTTAAGATATTTCTCAACGATCGTTAACAATAAAAATATCGAGAAATAAGTATTCCAAATAGACAATCAATTTGTAAACCAATAATTATAAATCAACCGAGTTAATTTTTATAGGCAAAAGAAAATTAACAAGAAACTTGGCGGGTAATCCAAGTTGGAATACCAACAACAAGAATAAATCTCAACCGATCTAGTGGAAGCATAAATTAATCTCATATCTTTAATCTGTTGATGGATACAAGTGTGTATGCTAAATACAAGAGCCGTACCCGTGCCACGCACAGAGGCAAGAAAAAAATACGATTGTGCTTAATGTTATTTATAACTATGGGTAAATTCTTGTTATCTTATTTTTTTCCCTCGTTGATTTATGAATTAACATAAATGTAAAATTTTTAATGTGAAAATGTTTGAGCATAAAATGAACCTTGAAAACCTTTTTTTCTAACTTTTTATAATTAACTTTTGGTATTTTGCAAAGTGTAAGAAAAATGAGACAAAGAAAATGAATTTTATTAGGTGAATGCCACCTAGAAAAGATAATTAAGGAGATCGAGAGCTTAATTATATTTTCAGAAACTCCATTTCCATAGTATATACCAGTATAGATAGATAATTGGACAATTATATACGTATATGCTAAACATGTAAGAGTATTAACATAATTTTTTAGTTTTGTATGGGGGCACGTTACCCCTCCCCTAGTCTCGAGCCCCATGTGCATTCACACGAATATATATAATTAACAACCTAGTCATTTGCTGCATCTAGAAACCCATCAGCATTTGTTGATTTTGTTCATCCACTGCCACTTTTCTTGGACTGTGTGGTGTATCATTTTGGATTGGTGGAAGGTCAAGTGGGCATGCCGTTCCGATTTTAGCAAGTTGGTGGCTTGACAATGGGTATCTCAATACAGAGAAACACATTTGGGAATCTTGCTTCTATGCTACACTTTGGTCTATTTGGTTGGTAAGAAACGATTACATTTTCAACAACTCTACAAAACAACTGTGGGAGGTGGGGGACATGGTAAAATTTAGGGCTATGTGGATGAAGGCGAAATTTAACATCAAAGTTTACACCGTGGAGGATTTTAAGGTTTTTCTAGATGGTATCCGGAAATTAAAGCTATAACGTAGTATAAGGTGTTTTGTCCAATTATCTGTTGGATGCTTGCATTTTCCGGAGTATCCAAGCTCTTTATGCTTGAACACTCTTTTCTTAATGTACCCTTTTGAGCTATATAAAAAAGTTTCGTTTGCCTAGTAAAAAAAACCTAGTCATTTGACATATTTTTAACTTTATTGATTGTAGATCTTCTTGTTTTTTTTTATATATATATATATATATATTCAAACTTAAAATACCTAGTCACTGAATGGCAAAATCTATATGACATAATAATTAATCATATGATACCCTTTTTAATTTTCTTTTAGCAATACTAATCATGGAATTAGTAGGGCTTAAAAACTTAAGGATTGCGTTATTTTCCGTTTTGTCTGACAACACTATAGGTTTGATCGATTAATTAGGCATATGGTAATCCAATTACGGCGCGGGAAATAAGGAGTAATTGTTAACCAAAACCCGGTTATAAAAAGGACAGGACTGATTATTTGCGCTTGCAAGACGAGGGGAAGACTTTTGAATTTGTTCATCCGGAAATGGCTTCTTTCTCACCCCGCGCAATCTGGCAAGTTCTGCTTTCAGTTTGCGTCTATTTCAATGATCAGATCTTGTTCATATTATAGAGCTCGTTGAGTATAACATTTTTGTCAAAAATCAAATTAATCAGAAATCAAATAATATCTTACTATTGTATTGAAAAAATCAAACAATGCTGTAACAAAGAAACTTAGGCATTGTTTGAAACTTGTGGAAAAGAAAAGAAAATTAAGAAAGGTAAGGGAAATTAAAAATCTTTCTTTTCCATTGTTTGGTTGGGAGATAATATAGATAATTCCAATATTGTGCAAAATACCATTTCCCTCCCATTTTTCTTTGATTTTCTTTCTCTCCCACTTTTTCCGAGTTCCAAACACAGCGTCAATATAGTCAAAATGAACAAGAGAGAAAAAATATATTTATCTACATAAAGTAGCAGAAGATGCACCAGAGTGTATGGTTATTTACTACTATCCACATGTTGAAAAAAATAATTACCAATCAATATTGTTTTGTTCGTTTTCAATCGCATTAAGTTTAGCTTTTTCCATTCTTTTTGGTTAAATATAAGTGCATATATTACTAATTAGATTACTATAACTTTTTTAAATAGCAAAAGGTATTTATTACTCTTTGAAAAAACAAAAAAGATTAAAGCGATCAAGAGCATGACATCATCAAAGTGTTTTATGACTTATGAGCTTGTGTCATGCTTGCTCAAACCCGAGACCTCACATCATGGTATGGTGTTTCAAGACTGCTAATTCCAACTCAATCACAAGTCACACCCAATTTTCTTACCCAATGCATCATTCTTTTCTCAAAATAATTTTCAACTCAATCACAAGTCAAAACCCAGTTTTCTTCCCAATGCATTACTATTTTTGCATATAGTTTTCCAAATCATACGACGAAGTAAAAAAAACAAAAAAGAGAAATATTCATGAATTCAACAAAAAACTAAAGAGGGAGAACATCCGGACGCAAATGGATAGTCAGTTCACACCCTTAATTAAAACTGTAAACCACAAAAAAAAAAAAAAATGAAAAACATCTACTATTTTTATGTACTAAGACTATTTTTTTTTCTTCCAGTTGGATAGTTAAACAATTTAAAGCACCAAAATCAGCGTTGGAGAACAGATTGTACCATTGTTAGACGTGTACATTATCGGAAATTTGGCTTGGTGCGAGATTGGGATTTTGAGCAAACAAGTCGTCTTCGAAATCAACCAAATCATTGTCTTCAAAATACTTGTCATCGATGTGAACAGGAGGAGCTCTAGCGGCAGGTGGCCAAGCAACGTAGCCGAGATTTGGTTGTGGATCGGAAGCATCGAAGATGTGATACGGGAGGAACTCATCCATGGATTGTGCGATTATCATCGAATGTTGAGGTGATTGGATGTATTCGTTGTACTTCGAGCTTGAGCTTTCTCCCACGAGATAATTGTCATTAACACAGGGAACACCTCCCTCTAACAAAGTCGCGGCCGGACCGGGAACTGGCTTGTGTTGGGCTTGAACTCCACCCTTCTCCCCTTTTTCTGGGATTTGGCCTTGCGCTTCACCCTTTTCCCCTTTTTTTGATACTTCTTTCTTATAAATCCTACATAAAACCCAATCATCCAACTGCAAGGAAAAAAATAGTCTTAGCAAATAAAAAACCAAATGGTGTTCGAAAAGTTGGCCGCCTAGGCGTGGTCAACACCTAGACTTTTCCCCGACTAGCGCCTAGCAAATTTTGAACGTTAAAACCAAAGTCATATTTATGAAGACTATGACAACTTACCTTCATATCATGTTGACTCTCTTTGATTCTGGGTGGCCCCTCGACTCGAAACTCATGCATGATCCAATTGGTCTTTCTACTATTTCTATCACGCCCTGGCTTTCCTTCATAGTAAACTAATGCTTTCTTAAACCCAACAACCTGTTTTTTTTGTTCCACGGGCTTATCTGCTCCGGTGGCTTTCCAGTATCCATCGTTGGTTCCTCGATCAGGTCGGTCTCCATTCGGATATTTTCGGTTCCTCGGCGTGAAGAAGTACCATCTTTGATCCCCTAATGCTGGGTATTGAGCTGCAATAAATTGAAAAAATTCGCTAATGAAGAATTCGGATAACAACAAAAACTAATGAAGAAACAGAAGAAGGGAAGAAAAAGAAAACTCGAAACAGAAGTTTCATTTAGATCATAGCTCATCAATAAACTGATTTTGAGTTTTTTAATGTCTATTTGTGTCGCGTTAACATCTTGTGTCTAGGATTTCCACTCTAGTCGCATGCTACGTTTTACTATTTCAATTATTCTTCATTTAGTTCAATATATCTTTGAAATTACAATTTTTTCTTTGAAATATCCACCATCACAAACAACCCTTGCGTCAAAGCAATTTCAAATAAGAGAACTAAAACATGAATTTTTAACAAAGAGATACTAAAGATTGATGAACATGAATGTTTTCATAACCTAATCCAAATTCCAAACAGATCGAATACTTTGCATCTTTTTCATAACATGTACGGATAACCGGCAAAAGATCTAAAATAAGCACACACGATCTAGATGAACCGAAGCAGCCAAGGAAGGAGAGAGAGAGGGAGAGGGAGAGAGAGAGAGAGGGGAAAACCCATAAGGAAATCTGGTTAAAAATCAACAATCATCTATAAATCACATATAATTATCGGGTGGTCACAGGGTAATTATCAGTTGGGCACCCTACAAATTCTGAAATACTTTACAATTCTGAAACAGTGCTAATTTTTTTCATGTACTCATAAAAAATATTTTAAGAATAACTTGCGGTTTGAATCATATGTGTAGGACCCGTAATAGGTCCCATAAAAATCAAAACTAAATATCCAAGGCTACTGCACATGCCCTAAATTTAACCAAACGAAGAAGTTGACGTAGAGAGAGAGAAGAAGAAGAACCCGTGAGGTGCGCCGGATTGTAACGGTAAAGATTCACTTCCCTGATTCCATTATGCGGCAACGCCTCGTTGTCAACCTTCTTCTGCAAATAGTAGACGATTAGCTCGCCGTCGAGGGGACAGAACCTGTACCCGGGCGGGAAATGCTCAGCCTGGCTCCAGCTTCTTTACGCGTACATGAAAACAAGACAGATAAAAACTTAATCAAGAAAACAGAAACGAAACACAAAACAAAAATACGAAACATAATAGTTCGTGTCACGGGTTCTTGATTACCGAAAGAACTCTTGTTCTTTCTTGATTACCAAACAAACAAAAAAACAACAGTGCAGATATCATATGCCAAGATACTAATTAACCCGTCATAAATAAAACGAAAACAAAAGCGAGAAAAGAAAACAGAGAGCGAAAATCGGAACTCATTGAAGTTGCCGAAAGGTTGGTGTTGTTCTTCTTGTGTTTGATAAACGGCATTAATGGAAATATGGTTAATGAAGGTTGCTGGCGGGACCATGAGATTCGCCTGGGTTTGCTGATCATTGGAAGAAGGAATAACTAGACTTCTTTTGGGAGGAGGCTCTAGAGAGGAAGACATTGTGCCGAGAACAATGTGGAATGGACTCTCTCTCCTCTCCTCTCCTCTCATCTCTCTCTCTAGATTTCTTTGGGATGAAGAGTTCCACTACGAAATTAAGTACTATATATATACGTGATAGGAGAGCTTGGTTTTATAAGATACATGTGGTTTTAATGAAATTGTACTTTGATGTATATCACTTTGATTAATTCTAATCTTCTGGATTAAATCCATATCCTGATTGGAATATACCC
>BPLS01000370.1:291433-319533 GCA_019656275.1 Rhododendron kiyosumense | reverse complement strand
AAGATAATAAAAAACAATAAGAAATTTAACGAAACGAATCCTCAATAAATAAGAAATTTAACGAAACGAATCCTCAATAGAATTATAGGTATACGTCTCTCTCTCTCCACTCTACGAAATGGGAGATTTTGGCCGAAATGGCCATATTTTGTAATCAAATTGGAAGAATACCCATCTTTCTAAACGTTTTGTAAAAATAGGTCATCTGATGTAGGACAAAAATAGAGAGTTTTTGTATTTTATTTTTATTGTTTTAGAATAAGATTTTGGCTAGGAATATTTTATTTGTGCGGCCTATTTTGCACGTTTCTTAATTTTTTATTTCCTAGTTTAGGTAGGATTTATTATTCCCTTGAAGATGTTATTTCCTTGGAGATTTTTTATTTTATTTTATTATGATATTGGTTTCCAAGTAATTGTTTGCTTGGTCTCTACTCTAAATAGTTACCTTCATTGTGTTCGGTTGCTAGTTTTGTTTCCAATCATTACCCTATATTTTTCTCGAATCTTTATCTTATATTTTCAATTATTATTTTCATTTCTCTCTCTATCTATCTCCAATCATTACCCATTTTTCCAATCATTACCATATTTCTCTCTCCACCCATTACCAAAACTAAACTTAACTAAATTACCAACCAAACAAAGCCTTATTGTTAGGACTCCTACTAATATAAATTGGTATGTAAGTTATTCAATAATTTAACTTTTCATCAATAAAATTATGAGTTTAACTCTTTCTTCTTGTAGACTAAAGAACTCATTCGTGGACTCGAACATTTATCTCATTTAGATTAGTATGCAACTAGTCTTTTCGTAAATTTCACTGCGTCAAGTGGTATCAGAGCATGGTTTTACCTGGTTCTATGGCATCTATCCGTGGAAGATACACAAACCCTATTGACGATGATCGTAAGGAAGGATTTAACAGGACTCGCGCCAAGGGATTTGCCTATGGTCAACCAGTTAAACACAAAGTTGATAAGAACCGCGTTGAAGGATTTGCCCGCAACCAACCTATTAATCAAAATGTCTCTGGAGGATATTCTTATTATCAACTTGATAATGAGGATGAATCTGAAGACGAGTTATTTGAAGATTATTATGGATATCAGTCAAAGAAGCGACATTCAAGGTTTAAAGGGTTTTATCGCACAAATGATGACTTTTCAACTTTTCAGGTACAACCAATAATTCCTAGTTTTAATAAAAAAATTGGTCTAGAGTCCTACTTAGTCCACCTCCAATGTTTGTAACCCCTCTAGTCCACTAATATAGTTTAGGAAGCCCTTAAGTCCATTTCTTTTAAAAAAGAAATTAAACAAAGACAAAAATGTCCTCCAATATAAGCTGTCATATAAAGAGAAACCCTAGACCAAAAATAAATCTGGAGCACAGCCTCTCCCTCTCCCTCTCCCTCTCTCTCCTCTTCCTCAACATTGTAACCATGGCCTTCCCCCTTCCTCTGCCGACGTCCTCATCAAACCGTTGCTCGACTTCCTCGACCAGACCAACTCTAAGTTCCTCATTAAGCCTCATCATTTGGCCCGACGGCCCACGGCCCGCCCTTAGCCCGCCCGGCCCATTGGGCTTTTACCCGGCCCGAGCCCGAGAAACGGGCGGGCTAGCCCGACCCGTAGCTTGTAATGGGCGGGCTCGGGCCTATGAATTTTTACTCGGCCCGCCCGTAGGCCCGGCCCGTGAGCCCGCCCGGCATACCCGTCCAAAAGCCCGCCAACGGACCCGCCCATTAGCCCAAAATCCCAAAAAATCCTTTCTTTTTTCCCTTATTTTAGTTTTGCCCAAGGAAATTTAAGCCCGTCCGTTGGCCCGCCGGCCCGCCAATTGGGCTAGCCCATGGGCCGAGCTTGGGCTTCAATTTATGGTAGGTGGCCCGGCCCGCCAAAAAGAAAAAGCCCGGTCGGCCCGCCCACGGGCCGTGACTTGGCGGGCTGGCCCGGCCCGGCCCGATGATGACCCTTATTCCTCATCAATCTCCGCCCCTACTACGTGTACAGGGCCAAGCAAATCTCCATCGGGTTGCATAGAAAGGTTTGATCAACAAATTGCTCCTACTTGGATCAACAAATTATGGGTGACGGTCTTGTCCCCATTTGGATCAAAAGAAATACCAATCCTAATGCGAGACGTGTCCAGTTACGATGGTTGAATTTAATTTTGGAGTATTTATTTAGTACTCCCTCCGTCCCAAATTGGATGTCAATTTTTGATATCTGTGCCAATTTCAATTCCTTATATCTTTCAATATGGATCTTAAAACATATTCAATATGGATCTTGTTTGATAGTTTTCAAATTGTTCTATTATACAAAGTTTTCAAACTCATGAAAAACATTATAGATTGAAAGATATAAGCGACGGAAAATGACACGAGTTTCAAAAATTGTCATCCATTTTGGGACGGAGGGGGTAGGATGTTTTTCTTACGCTTGGCTTGGTGGGGGTTGTCCTTGTTTTGACGAATTGGTTCTTTTGACGAATTCTGAAAGAGTCCTTCCTGATATCTAACTGAACTGATTTTTTTTTTCTTCTAGAAACTCATAAAAAAAATTCTAGAAAACTTGAACGGTTCAGATCATCTTTGTAAAATTCGAAGTAGACTCCACAAAAATTATATGTGCGTGATGTGTGCCCACAATAGGTCTTGTTGTGCTTCCACTAGATCAAGATATTGCAAAATCAGATTTGGAAATCCTGTGGTGCACTCCCTTGTAGTGCATCCTATAGGGATCTTTCTAATCAATGGTTTAAATATTTTTGTTATTTAAATCATTGATTGTCTGCAGGATTCCTGGATTGTGCAAAACCTACTCTTTGATTCAAAGTGGGGCCAATCCCAATCCTAAGATAAGGTTCCGTTCCGAAACTCATTTTAAGTATTTATTTGTTAAGAATGTAATTTTAAACTAAAAAATAATGTGTCTACGCAAATAATTTTTCTAATAATATGGATCTTATTTGATAGATCTTATCGAGATCTTTTATAAGGTGCAAAAAAAAAATTTAATTTTTTATTTACATTATTTTTTAGTTTAAAAATGTGAAATAAATATTTATTTTTTAAGAAGGTGTTTTGGAACAGGGCCTAAGTTCTTCGAGAAAGGGGTCACATCAACCCTAAATTTGATCAGGTCTAGTTTTTAGGCGTGTTTTTTGTTCTGTGCACACTTATTAAGACCAGACATATATATAGAACTCGTTAAGAGTGGCACTATCTGTTAATCGTGCCAAAAAATAATGTTAAATCAAATATCCATCAACTAATAATCAAGCTATTTTTTAATTTTTTTATCGGCAAAGCTATTTTTGAAAATTAGACTAATGACCAAGCATATGATGCTTCCGTCAAAAAAAATTTGATTGGACAATGTTCGATCAACATAATTTTGTCATGGTTGATATTCTCAACATTATTTATAAAATGAACGGTTTTTCATAATGTAGAGATAAATAGGGAATCGACTCATCTTGCAAATGATGGGGTCTATAAATGAGGGGGATGATGACCAAGTGTATGATGCTATTATTTTATCCAGATAAAATCTGTTAGAAAATTTGATTGGACAATTTTCAATCAGCATAATTTTGTCATGGTTGATATAATCGACATAATTTATAAAATGAATGGTTTTTCATAACGTAGAGATAAATAGGGAATCGACCCAACCCGCAAATGATAAGATCCATTTTTACAAATAATAATAATAATAATAATAAAACATTTCAATCAGATGGAAGTAGAGTCCTGATTGTCATAGCCGCCATGGCATCATGTGGTAAATTGGGCCCAGTTTTCTTTTCCCCATGGCATCATTGGTTAATTGGGCCCAGTTTTCTTTCATTTTCCCACAAAACAAACAGAGCAAGAGAGGCCAAAAATGCAAGCCAAAGTAGGGAGGAGGAAAATGCAAAGTTTGCTTTCGTTGAGAGTTGAACTCAAGACCTCCCGCTTACTAAACGGGTGCTCTAACCAACTGAGCTACGAAAGCTCTCGTGCCTAAGAAATCCGAAACAATATATAAATATACAAAATTTAATACAAAATGCCATAACAAGGGAAATAAATAAGCTTAGAGCAAAGCACACAGTACCTGTGTGAAAAGAATGTTTGCTGCCATTGATCACCGAGGGCGAATGAGCCCGAGCGATCATCCTATATTCCTATTCGAGTTTTCAAATTTCCTTTATATAATTGTAGTAGTTTTCAAAGAATTTTTAAAACTATATTGGATGGTCCATCTACCGTTTTCCTTTGAAATCTAACACCCGCCCATCCAAGTTCTATTAACGTGTACGTATTTCACATTATGAAAGAGCGTCGAATGATTCTGACTTTTATATCGTGACAACATGATTGACATCGTTTTTTCATGTACACATCATAATAGTTTCGATAGAATTTTTACACAAATGACAACACGATTGACACGGTTTTTCCATGTCAACTTTTGTTGTAATGTTCGCCTGCCCAACATTTGAAGTCATTCAATGCATGACAGTTCACGTGCATCAAACGACACTGAACGTTATTGAGTTTAAAGTTGTGTTTCTTAATTTTGGATAAAATAAAACAAGCAAATAGTGAGCTCAATAAGGGTAGTTGACGAGCCCCGTTTCGCTAAGGGAAATAAATACTTATTTCTTGAATTAAATATGATGTATTATGAGAGAATGATTTATCTTGTAAAATAAAAAATAAGTACTTAAAAAGTAAAAATCTTAGCAGAACGGGCTATTCTTATTATTTTTATATGCCTAGGCTTATGTAGTTGAAAGGTTTGAACAGTTTAAGGTGGTCAAACGTAGGCTTTTGTAGCTCAAGACAAATTTGAAAATGTGTGATAGTCCAAGGAGGCAAAATTTAATTAAGCCTTACTTATACAATTATTTATAATTCCATTACTCATCATTTTTAATAAAAAGAATTAATTTGGCACTCCATTTTTTTAAATCTTTTTTCTATTTGAAATTACGATAATTTCCTCTAAAGTGGATGAACACTAACAAAATAAAAAGATAATTTGGTAATTTTACATAGAATAAAGACAAAAAGTGAAGTGCTAAAATCACTTTTTTTTTAACAATTTCATTTAGAAAATTAATATCCTCGCTTAACTTTTTACTAATAGCATTCTATTTTGTTCATAAAGTTACTATTAATTTCACTTTAAAATTAAAGCGCCACCAATAAAAAATGGACAGCGAAAATCAATTTCCCTTCATTTACTAGAGTAAATAATTTCTCTGTCTCTCTCAAATGATCTATCCTCTGATTTTTCTTTTGCCTTTCCTCTGAGGAGAGAGAAAATGCTTTACCAGGTCAATACGGGCTGCTAAACCAGACAACCCCATACGTCACCGTTTTAATATCACCATACAACACACGCTGCCGTATCGACCACTTCCGCACCAACGTTTACTTCCTCTTCTCTTTCCTCACTCCATTCCTTCGAGTAGATTTCAGTCCCTCTCTCTCTCTCTCTCTAACCTTCTCCACCATCTCTCTCTCTCTACAATCATGGACTACATATAGATACATATGTGGTACACACACTTCCCCTTCAACCAGCAAACATTGACCCAACAAATTCTCTCAAAAACCCTCAGTTCAAATCTCCTTAACTTGCTCAAAACTCCAAGATCTGTTCGTTTCAACCCTAGATTCCACCAACCCAGGTCAGATCTCGTCAAATCACTCTATCTCCGTACGTTTTTCCCACTGATTTCAAGTTTTTACCGCTTGTTTTCTAGTTTTCAACGGTTAAATAACGAGGGAAAAAGTTTCAACTTGCATCGAAAAAATTTCTCGAGTCAACTAGGGTTTTGTTTTGATCTGTTTTAAAGTTACTGCAGATCCTGTTCTGATTAAACTAGGGTTTTTTAGCAGAGGACTTTATTTGCAAAGATTGATTACCGAATATGTCGGAGTTGGCCAAGAGCGATTCGATTCAAATCCGTGAGGTGTGGAAAGAAAATCTTGATGAGGAGTTTGCTTTGATTCGCGGTATCGTTGATGATTACCCATTTATCGCGATGGATACGGAGTTTCCGGGCGTTGTTCTTCGTCCGGTAGGGGCTTTTAAGAATATTAACGACTATAACTACCAGACCTTGAAGGACAATGTTGACATGTTGAAGTTGATTCAGTTGGGTCTTACTTTCTCGGACGAGAATGGGAACTTGCCCACTTGCGGGACGGATAAGTACTGCATTTGGCAGTTCAATTTCCGCGAGTTTAGCGTGAGCGAGGATATTTTCGCAAATGATTCAATTGAGATGTTGAGGCAGTGTGGGATCGATTTCAAGAAGAATAATGAGATGGGTATCGATGCCAACCGGTTTGGCGAGCTTTTGATGTCTTCGGGGATTGTTTTGAATGATAATGTGCATTGGGTGACGTTTCACAGTGGCTATGATTTTGGGTATTTGCTGAAGTTATTGACTTGCAAGGATTTACCCGATACGCAAGCTGGGTTCTTTGACCTTATCAATATGTACTTCCCGATGTTGTACGATATCAAGCATTTGATGAAGTTTTGCAATAGTCTTCACGGTGGGTTGAACAAGCTTGCAGAGCTTTTGGAGGTTGAGAGGATTGGCATTTGCCATCAAGCAGGTTCGGATAGTTTACTCACTTCTTGTGCATTTAAGAAGTTGAAAGACAACTTCTTTAACGGCTCCACGGAGAAATATGCAGGCGTTCTGTACGGCCTTGGTGTTGAGAATGGTTCGGAAAATAAATGATTGGCAAACCTTTGAATGCTTGTTTGACCAGTTAATGAGTTTCCCATTTCCATCTGTATACAATTGGCAGAAAGTTGTTGCTTCTTAACTTTCCTTGATTGCTTTGTACTTTTTTCTGATTTTATGTGTAACTCAACCCTGAGTGGGTGTCGTAGCTTGAGTGATGTAAATTATCACATTTCAATAACAATCTTAACTTTCAGCAACTTCTTTTCCTATGATTTTCATTCTATGGTCTTCAGTTTTGGTCTTTTGCCATGGTAATACCGTAATAGCATGTGTTTTGTCATCATAATAGACTCAAAGTAGTTGTAGAGATTTATGGGTACACATTTCTATTGCTATCTTGACACAACTGCGTAAATTTGGTGGTTTCATAGAGTGGCGACTTTGAGGGATTTGGAGTGGAGTGGTTAGTTTTGTTAAAGGCTCTATGCTACGACCTTTTCTAAGAAACCTAGTCTTGATAAGGGATTTGACCTGTCATGGAGTCATTTATTCTTCTAGCGACATTTGCTGGATGTTGAAAATGGTTTAAGATCATGCAAGTTGAGACTTTCTACCTGTCGAAACAAAGAAAAAATCATCCAAGGGGGATCTTTCTAATGTACGTTTAAAAGAGAAAGGATGGTGGTTTAAAATGGAGAAAGTGGTTAGATGGTGTATCTGAACAATTTATGTTCCCTGTCTGGGGGAATGGCACTCCTTCCAACTTCTTCATCTCTCAAGTGTTTCTTGTTTTTTCCCCATAAGTTCTTCATCTCTCGAGTTTTGAACTTGATAATCTGAAGAATTGTCTTTTTGGATTTCCTTTGGCCATTTTCTTGGACCATCAACATCTCTTGTGCTGTGTCTCATGTATTTGGGATCGGTATAAATTTGGTGGCTAGAGATCCAAGATCAGGTTATTTTCACAACAAAGAAAAGACAAAATGATCAGGTTACTGGGAAGATTTTTTATTGGCTTTTATAGTGTTTTTGAAGAAGTTCCATTCTCCGTATTTAGAAATATTTCCTTACCAACCATTTCCACTGTTTCTCTGCTGAGATTAATGTGAAAGGCCTGTGCTCAACGTTCACAAAGGTAGGTAGTAAGTGCAAATTCCTTTGACTAAAAAGCTAATCTATGAAAAAAGGGGATTTCTTATGTACTTTTGGTTTTTGCATTTAGGATGGTGAAGGAGATTTATAATATGTATTCAATTCTTATTTTAGAACAATTATGGTATAGTTTCAGTTAAACCACATTGCATTACATCCTTTAGGAGGCTCCATCATTTGAGAATCCTTGCACTGCCTGGTACCTTGGTTTTTTCATTTGATTTGTTCTAAGAATTGATTCCTAAAAGTACTAAGATATTGTTTGAAACTAATGTTTAAAACCTGTGTATGATGGTTGCATCCACTTCAATGCTTTTTTTTAGTTACTACTTATCAGGCAACAAAGCGACTGAGTATCCTTACCAAAGGATTCAGGTAGAAGGACATGGAAAAGTTGAATTGCAAAGTCAATGATTCAGGTAGAAGGACATGGAAACGTTCAATTGCAAAGAGGATTTGGATTAAGGATGACAATTTGCAAAATCAGAAGATGTGCGGATACAGTTTGCTTTCGGCAGGCAGAGCACTTATTCTAGGGTCAATTGATAAGTTCTCTTAACATTTACAGGTTACTCCACCCCTTGTCTGTGTTTCCTTGTTGAGGTATGCATGTACATCTAAGGTAGGCCTTCTTGTTCTTCCCCACAGGCCACGGTAATAAGAATTAGGTTGCTAATTAATGTAACTGTTGCACTGGAAATTCAATTGGCTGTTTCTTTGGATAGTCATCGCTTTTTTACTGTACTTTTCTGTTTGTATCTAGTCTACATGTTCCTGTTTCCAGTCCTTGGAGACTATACACGAGTTACAGCATGCAGGATTTTGTTGTTTAACTATCGGCTTTAATTGGTTGATGCCAATGTCGGGTATGTATAATTCATGTTGAGCTCCTAGGTGTTTTGGTTTACTGGAACTTCCTCAGTTTTGATTCTCTGTAGTAATTCATTTTCGGGAATATCAGTATTGCACACATAGCTTGACAGTATAGTGTTATGCTTGTATTGGTTGACAGTATTGAATCGGAACACATATGTGGCAACACTGATATGCCTGGTCGTTTCACAAATTTCTCCTCATAAAACTCTTTTATTGGAAATTCCAATGTATGCCATCATTTTCCCCATTTTTTGTTGCTTTTTCCGGACGACTAGGTCTCCATTATCTGTTGGTAGAGCACATAGTAGCTCTTATCTTTCTATGTTCCATCCACAAGGATCAACAGAGATGGTTGCCAGGCATCAAGTCAAAGGCTAAAGGTTACAAGTATGCTAAGCAACAATTTTTGTTTTTTTCCTGTTTTCTTGTGATGCCATGTCCATTGTTTCCTGACTTATTTTGGCATGTTTTTTGGTCATTTCTTTTGGTTGGTGCCTTAGCAACTCTGTTTGAGGATTGGTCAGCACATGATTGGTCAGGTCATGTGTCCCAACCTAGTTAGGATGTACTTTTCCAATAATGCTTTTTTCCCTCCTCTAGGTTTCAATTCTGCTGGTTTCCTTGATCATATTAGCATGTCATCGAAGAATATGATTATATTTTCTGTGATGTGTTATGAATACCTTTGACCTGCTATCTTAGACATTAGGACCAATGTAAGCAATTGAATGACTTTTGAACTGGACACGTTCACTGGGAAGGGTTCAATCTACCTTTTTGCACCAAGTCTGCTACAAAAGTAGGACTGTAGGAGCCATTTAAGATTACTTTCGGGAAGGTTCATTACTTGAAGACAATCTTGAGGTTTTGCATAAAGACATGGTGAGATTCTAACATTTCTGAGTTGTTAACCATGTTTTCATGATATAACCAGAGTACCCCTTAGGCTTCATAGACAACACAATGCCAGTTGCCATCATATTCCTTGAGGCACTCTTTATGCTATACTTGAACAAAATTTGACATATTATCTAACTTGTAAGTGTTCACTAACCTTAGAAAGTCATGGTAGTCCTATTATTCACACATGTTGAATATTTGAGATGTTCGAAATACTTGTGCCATATTGTAAGACCTGTGTTCATTCTCATGAATTAGTGCTTCATTATGCGTACCCAGGGCCATTCCTTGGCACTACTCTACCTATCGTGGAGCTATGTTGGTAGCCATTCAACGAGCCAGCAGTGGCAAGGAATATCTTGCTTAACATTCCACGGTTTGAAAAATTGATTATCTGCTTTATCTTAAAAGCAAGCGTCCTCTATCTCTATTTCACCAGAGAAAACCCAAATATACAAAGCTCTTCACGAAGAAATTGTCTGGATTATTTTGATTGATGACTGGTTATTGCGACTCTTGATGCATTCGGTGTCCTTTTTGCAGCTTTAACTGTCGATTAATTGCGATTTAGTTATGGTGAAGTTATTACTTCGTTTCTAGAATTTCCACCTAGCTTGAATTATTTCTTGTTGCCTTTTTTTTTTTTTATCGATCGGAATAGAATTATTTCTTGTTGCCTGAGAATGTATGTTTTTGAAGTCAATGATTCCCTCATACCAGATGGACGTATTAACCAATTTCTCATGGCTTTATGTCGCTCCATTTCTTGATGGATTTTGGTTATGCCTATTGCAAATATCCTAGTTGTTCGCTTAAGAATCCTTCAGTTTGCTAACTGTTGGTTTGGGGTAATCGATCTGTTCAAACAGGTATTACGAAAGCTTCAGTTTGTTTCATTGTTTGTCGACTTTGAATGGATGTTTCATACTCACAGAGGATGAATAGGACATGGGATGGCCTCAACAGTTTAAAGTTTGACCTGTAATGTGTCACCCTTGATTCGGTATTTTGGTTTGAAGGACCCTTTTATAAAGTTTTTGTAAGGCTCGCCATACTGTCGTTATCTTAGAGGGAGGTAGTTTAAAGTTTGACCTCAACAGTTTTTGGATGGCCTCAACAGTTTAAAGTTTGACCTGTAATGTTCTTATGCTAGTTAGTTTTTTCCTAGTGTTTTAGTTATGTTCTTCAATCATTGCTTTCTCGATTTTTCCCGTTAATGCAGGATCTGGGGACTGAGGATGCAAATTTTCTCTCTTCAAATAAAGAAGTTTTCTAGATAGTTAACTTAAAAGTCCGATGTGAATTCCACCTTCTAGCTCAATTGATTTTGATCAGTAAAGTTGACTATTCTTGTGGTGGATCAAGTTCTGGATTTTGCTGTTCGGTTCTCAAGCTAGATGCCACCATTCCAGTGGACATTTCAGATAGACTTAAAAAGAGGCTCCCCGAACCTAGATGCCATTCCGGCGGACAATTCAGATAGACTTAAAAGAGGCTCCCACAGTCGGGGACTTGGTTTTCGTTGTTGGCCATCGTGGTTCATTGTTTTCCTGCCGGGTGGGCGGGATTGTTTCTTTGCCAACCAGATTTCCTTGGGAGTTTGAATGGATCAGGATATCAAGGTGATTCAAAAGAAGCCACTATTTCTGGAGGACTGCGGCAAAACAAGATACTACATACCAAGTTCTTGCCTTTGTGGAACTCAAATTTGGTTGGATTTAGTGTCCGAGTAAGGATAAAGTAAGTGTCCAATTAACATGTTTTTGGTGCAAACATCTTACATGACCAATTTCTTAGTTAGACGTTTCAATGTTGCTCCGTCAGCTCAAAACCAAAACCTCATAGCACAAAGGGCGATAGGAGGCAAGGTATAAGTTGCTGTATCCCATCCCATCCGGTCCGGTCCTATGCAGGGGGCAGAGTCTTTTTTTCTCCAACAAAAATTTGGAAACCCATAAGTACATGCAAGAAAGCCTAAAATGTCGGCTCACAACTAGTAATCAAAAAGGGAAAAAGAAAATAGATTTTCACTCCACCTCCCTTGTAAATGCACTCCAAAACTTGTTTTTTAGTGTTTGTGCTAAAATCATTCCCAAAGAAATTAAGGGTGAGTTCACGCTAATATTTTGGATATTTTTGGGTTCAGTTCTTTTGTTGGCTTTTCTGAATTTTTGTTAAATTCATGCTCTATTTTTACGATTAATCATCCGTCTCAACAAGAGAAGTCTAAAAAAAAATTATGGCTAAGTGCCAAAAAAAAGTTCACTAAAATACCAAACAACTGATATTTTTTTGTCTGGAGTATCATCTTATATGAATTTTTTCAACTTTGGTTCACATTACGAAAAGTTAGACAAAAATTACGAAAAAGTAAGTTGTAGTATGAGTAATAAAAAAATATTGAAGATAAAATATTAACGTGAACTCATCCATAGGAACTGGTCATTTAAAATGTAGGGCATGTGCGTGAGGGCTACTTTTAGAGTTTGTTTTGAAATGGGAAACATGTTCCTCTAATCTCATTATGGAGTTTCCGTTCTTATTTAACGGTCCCTCATTTTATTATAATTGGATAAAAAATAATTTATATATTTAAATTGGTAATAAATTTTATATGTAATATGAATGCTGTTTAATAGAGCTAAATTAGTTCTATTAGACAGTATTTTTAAAATCACATAAACATAATATATTATTTAATATAAACAATTAAAAATGACACAACTCTAAAATACACTCTTAAGTGGGCACGGCGGAAGGGACGCAAGAGGGCTGCTGTCCCGATTTTGGGACCCACCCTGGTTTCGCTCCAATGATCAGAATCGTTCATTTTGTAGAACTCGTCAAGTAGAATAATTATGCAAAAAAATCATCTCAATTAGATATCATTAAGTGCTTGATCGGAGCCCATATAACTCTCAATCCATGGGTTACAGTGGATTTGATACAGTGATTCGGATCCATTCTTTTCAAAATAAAAAGGTTTCGATCAGGCACTTAATGATATTCAATTAAGTTAATATCTTTCGTAGTTTTTCTACTCGACGAACTTTTCAAAGTGAACAATTCTGATTATCGGAGCGAGACCGGAGTGGGCCCAAAAATGGGGGACACCCGGGACAGCAGCCCCCCTCCCTCCTGGAGTTTACGAGGCAACCTCAAAAACACGTCTGGCTATGATGCTCCCGGGCGGTTTGGGAGCATCATACTCCCATTATTTTTGAGCCGTTGGATATTATGGATCTAATCTCAGCCATTGGTAGAAAACTCCCCCCCTCTCTCGTTTACCTCCTACTTCCGGTTCTGAAAATGACGTGAAAATGTGAAATTTTAAAACCCCTAATTTTCTGCCCCTCCCCCCTCCTGCCCCTCTCCCCTCACGCCTCCCGTCAGTCGAAAACTCCCGTCATCCCTACACCTCCTGACCTCCACAGCTCCTCCCTAGTCCCTCCCGCCTCTCTCTCCTCACGACGAGGTAACTCTCTCTCTCTCTCTCAGTGTTTGTTTTTTGTTGTTCATTTTGTGGGTTATTGAAAATTTGAGATGCTTAAAAAAAAAACCACCTTCAGGAGTGAATCCCTTGAAGATTCAGCACAGATGTAGGAGCATTATACATTTACTTGCCCTTGTTTGTAGAATTTCTTGTGGGTCTTGAACCTGTGGCTTTATAGGCTTCTTTCCCCAGGGCCGGCCCTGTTGTATCATTAGCATCATTTTGGAGTGCTGGAGTATGTGGGAACATTCTCTGTTAATGTAATTAGGTAGTTTTTGTAAAGGTTTTTTTTTTCAATTCATAGCGAAAATCAACCATTAAATGAGGTTACAGTTGCTTATCTTGTGTTCTTGATTTGGAGAAGCTTGTTCCATGTACGGGAATTATCATGTTTAGTGAATAACTCTGGTCATAGTATTGTTTTTCAGGTATTATGTTGACCAATACACGTTATTTTTCCTTTTTCCAGCTTGTTAGTTTGGATTTATTTTCCTTTTTTGTTGGTTCTTTTCTCATTTTGTTGGTTTGAATATTTGCTTGCATTGAAATCATCGTCGTGTTTTCCTCTAGGCTCCATCTATGCTCCGACACTCGTAGAAATAGATATGTCTGTGACGGACACTTTGGGACACCCAACACGTCAGGAACAGACATGGGCACATGACGGTGAGCACGGAGGGAGTTTATGAGGCAACCTCAGAAACTGAAATGTTATGCTGAAGAAAAGGTTCTCCATTAACGTAGCCTCATTCCCAAATGGTGGTTTCAAAGCTAGGAGCCTTGTTGAATAACCCATTAACACTCAACCAAGCAAACCAAATCCATGCACTCATTCTCACCAGCGGTCTTAACCATCTCCAACCCTTACTCATCCATCAACTTCTTGTACCCCAACTCAGTTACTCTCAACCCACTACTCAATATCTCCGTTTAATTCTCTCCAGTATACAAGACCCAGATTTTTTTTCATGGTCTTGTACCATTAGGTTCCTTTCCCTGCACAATCAGTTTAGAGAGGCTTTTAATATGTATGTAGAGATGCATAGATTGGGTTTGCGTCCAAACACTTTTTTCTTGTCTTCTTCTTTGAAGGCATGTGGTAGGATTGGGTATAAGATTGGCAGGGTTTCAATTCATGCTCAAGTTCATAAACATGGGTTTCGTAAGGTTGTTTATGTGCAAACAGCTCTTGTTGATTTCTACTCAAAGGTAGGGTGTGTGGAGATTGTGTGGAAGGTGTTCGATGAAATGCTTGAGAAAAATGTGGTTTCTTGGAATTCGATACTATCTAGGTATGTGAAGTCGGGGAACTTGGCTGTGGCACGTAGCATGTTTGATGAGATGTCGGAGAAGGATGTTATTTCTTGGAATTCGATGGTTTCGGGATATGGGAGAGAAGGGGATATGGAGCAAGCGTGTGCTTTGTTTCGCCAGATGCCAGAGAGAAATGTAGCTTCTTGGAATGCGATGATTAGTGGATATTTGGATAGTGGGAAGGTAGAATTGGCACAGAGTTTCTTTGATGCAATGCCTGGAAGAAATAACGTTTCGTTGATTGCAATGATTAGTGGGTACTTGAAATGTGGTGATGTTGAATCTGCTAATTAAGGATCTCTTTGACCAGATGGGTGAGAAAGATCTACTGTTGTACAATGCCATGATAGCTTGCTATGCTCAAAATAGCCGATCAAAGGAGGCCCTTCAGCTATTCAACAAGATGATTCAGTCCAATGTAAATATTCAGCCGGATAAGATGACATTTGCTAGTGTTCTATCCGCTTGTTCTCAATTGGGAGATATGACATCCGGGTCTTGGATTGAGTCGTATATGAAGCAACTTGGAATTCAGATTGATGACCATTTGGCTACTACCTTGATAGACTTGTACGCAAAGTGCCAAAGCATTGATAAGGCATACAAGCTGTTTCAACTCTTGCAGAAGAAGGATTTGGTTTCCTATTCTGCAATGATTATGGGATGTGAATTAAACGGTAGGGCAAAGGATGCCATCACGGTATTTGAACAAATGATGGAGGCCCGAATTTCTCCAAATTTAATTACTGTCACTGGGATATTAACCGCCTATAACCATTAACCGCCTATAACCATTTTGGTTTGGTTGAAGAAGGCTACAAATGCTTTAACTTGATGCAGAAGCATTATGAACTTGTGCTCTCGGTGGACCATTATGGAATTATGGTCGATATGTTAGGGCGGGCGGGGCGATTGGAGGAAGCATATGAGTTGATAAAAAGCATGCCAATGCAACCACATGCTGGGGTTTGGGGAGCTTTGCTTCTTGCTTGCAGCGTGCATAGTAATCTTAGGATAGGGGAGATTGCAGCTAAATACTGCTTTGAGTTAGAGCCTGATGTAAATGGTTATCGGTCTCTGCTTTCCAGTATATATGCCTCGGTTGGGAGGTGGGATGATGCCAAGAGTTTAAGAGAGGGTTTGCAGGAAAAGATTCCTGGTTGTAGTTGGATGGAACAGAGTTGAGTCAAATCAAAAGGTGGGTGTAAATTACTAGTGTTCATTGGTTGGATGGGTCATTGTTGCACTGCTATAGTTCTATTTTCGCCTGACCACTTTGGCTGGGTTTGGTGTCATGGAATTTTTGGAGCAGAGTTGAGTCAAATCCAAGGTGACAAAGGCTATAAGCCTGTAAATCATATCTGACTCATTGGTTGGATGAAAGCACTTATACTTTCATATATCCCATTGGATTCTGAATTTCTGGCAGGATATTCCAGGGGAGGAAAATGTTGGGGATTATTTCCAGAGGGATGTGTGGAGGCTTTTTGCTTCTTCGCTTCATTATCTTAGTTTCTCTTTTCCTGTACCTTTTCCCCTCTCTCTCTATAGATCCTCCATCAAAACACTGCCTCAAGAGTTTGTGAAATCCTAATGTTAGATGTCCTTGCTATAAAATGGAGATGGAAGATCTGTTCTGTGGGAGGGATGGCAGTGTCTCATTTTGTATTGCAGTTTATCAGATGTTCTGTGTTTGTCAATTGACCACCTAACATTGGGTAAGCATTTGCTTCCATGATCTTACTGTACTGATAGGAATTTTGCATTTGTCAACAGTTCCATTTATCAGTGTTCTTTAGTTTGTGTTATGTGTTTGTTTGGCAAGTTGGATGTAACAGAAAAAGTAACGTGAATACAATAACATACATACAAGATGCATTTTTCCAATCATTCTTGACAACTTCTTGTTTATAGTTAGTTAGGTTGATGACGAAAGTGGCTGAGATTATCTTCTATTACAACTAACATATAAATTTTTTATTTGATATGGTCCAACAAATTATATCAGATTAAAGTTGTTTTTAATCTGCTTGTCATGTTTTAAGTGATATTGTCCCCTAGCTATATCGTTCCTTAAGCAACATGGAGCTCCTAAAGTGGTGCTGCGCCAACCTTTGGAGTGTGCTCCTGCGCTCCCAAGTAAGGAGATTGACAGGAGCCCACTCTCATTGATGCTTCTTATGAAGATGGGAACTTTTGAATGACCCTTGTAGGGAAAAATAGGGATTTATCACTTGGCTTTATTAAATGGTCTTTGATGAACTCATATATCTAGCCCAAGTCATCGTATAGAAAACCATAAAATGTTACACCCCCATTTCTTACACCTATGGTGAACTTGACCCATATTTTCAGTACCTAAAATGATTGCCCTTTTAAAGTGCATATTCTAGGCTACATTATTTTTGTAATATATGTGCACGTTTCTTTCATACTTACAACCTTTGGAACTTTCATATTCCTCCGCTCCTGCTTCTGCTACAGTTTCGTGCCACTAAGTATTGTTCTATGCTTTTGCGCTCACTCTCTCTCTCTCTCTCTCTCTCTCGTATAGTCTGCATGCATATGCTCTTGCACTTGTGCATATGTGGGTGTCCAGGTGAAAAACTTGGATTGCTTTCTTTGTAAACAGAAAGAGCATCCTGAATTAGGGGAAATTCAACCTATCCTTTTTAGAACTTTCTATCAGGCAAAATAAGCAGTTGAAGCTTTGTGCTGGATCTTTGTGAGATTTATATGCAATGACTAGACAATATCGTCTTCATTTAAGTATTCATTTAGTTTTGACTACCCTGTCAGGGATTGTTTGGTTTCTTAATGTACTTAGAGGACATATAGACAACATCGTAAGCTTGGAAACTGAAAGCTAGAACAATGGCATAGCTGGGGGTTGTTGTTGCTCATACTTTTTGTCATTAGTTGTCACTTCGTCTTATACATAGTTGTTGGAATTTTTTGTCAGTGTTTGTTGCAGCTTATGACCCAGAAAGACTTCCAGCTGAAAAGCACAGCTGATTAGCCAAGAAGCAGGAGAGAGAGCGCTTGGCATCAACTCATGGTAAATTGGTCTTTTCTCTTAGTAGTCATCATCTTCATTGTCCATGAACTAGGGATTAACATGCATAAATTTCCATTAGGAAGGAATTATATATAAGGTATGTAATGCCATCCCTGACAACGAAATTTTTTGTGGAGTTGTGACTTGTGTAAATTTTTTGTTCCACTAAATTTTTTGGAGCTGCGACCAGTTATTTTGTTTGTATTCTCTAAAAGTTGTAGAGCTTACAGATTAGTTCTGTTTTTCAAATATTTCTCTTCTTTTGGTCAACCTTTTGCCTTTCTAATTTTCTGCTGAAGATATTTTGAAGAGCCCGTTACGACTCTCATAGTTTCGGTCCTTCTTTCTTTTTCATGTTTTCTCTTATTTAATTGGTTTTCCACATTTCGTGTAAAATTTTGCCTTTTGCGAGAGAGAAGTACATTAGGAGCAACCATGAAGCTGAATGCATGTAGCAATTATATGAATTGTTCATTAACAACTTTGGATTTTAACAATTTCATTCAATTCGATAATTTTCTACTACTTCATTCATCTTTTTCGTTCTCTACTTTGTTGCAAATAATATTTCAAGATGTAAGTTATGATGGCCTGCATACTTATGATTCTGCTTCATTATGTTCCATACGGATATATTTTATAGAAGTGAATACCTATAGTTGTTGATAGATATAGTACTTTTTAATGATGTAAGTCGAGAAAATGTATAACATTCTCATTAACTGCATTTACGTCCCGTGCATATAGGGGAATTTTACTTGTATCATGTATGTTTTTTTGCATATTATGGATATTCTATTAGAATCATTTATGTTTTTGCCTCAAGCATATTCCAATTTGGCGGAGTCTACTTAGGTCATTGTAACATGTTCCTAGACTAATCGACAAGGTGTTGCTTAACTTGCTCAGTAAAATGCCCTTATTGATTTACCTTGACACAATTATCATTTCATTGTTCATCTTCAATATAAATTGGATGATTCATTTGGATTCTCCTTCAATATTAATTACAGATGTAGTATAATCTTAAAAGGCAAAATATATACAGACATCTGGAAAGTCAAATGTCATTCACAATAATGATTGAGAACTCCCCTCAACAAGTACTTTAAATTACTTGGAATAGCTACATGAATTCACTACTTGCAATTGATTCTCTTCAAAGTCCTATGCTTGGTAAAAGCATGACATAATTGTTTCTGTAATTTATTGGTATACCATTTGTGCTTCTTCGCTTTTCTATTTTTTCACCAACCTCCTTATCAACCGAATCACTACATAACCATTAAGTTGTCTACAATGAGAAACTTTCCGTTATTTATACCATTGAAAAATAATCTCTTTACCACAAACAACAAGATTTACTATTATCGTGTTGAATCTTTTGATTTTAATGTATTTTCTTTATGTGTATTGTTGTAATTTGTAGCCGCTATAGATTCTTGTGATCAAAATGGGATTTACCACATTACGTATCGGTGCAGTTCGATAAAGAGGTTTTCTCACACAGTATGACCTTTAGATAAGAAGGTTTTCTTGCTTCTTAGACGTTAGGACAAAAAGAATTTCTATTATTATGAATAGACAACGAGTTTGTTATAGGCTTGAAGATAATAAGGATGTGCTTTACAAGGCCTAAAAAGATAAAATTAGATAGAAAAAGTAATTTCCAAATTGGGGCTTTGTTTTAATTAGAGGTGGGCCGTTTTGTAAGTCTAGAAAATACTGGGAGCCTTAAAGGATTGAGCCTCGTGCAGCATCCTTGCCAACCTCCAGAAGAGTATTAACGGAATGACTCAAGATGGTTTATGCGCTAGATGTTATCTAGACTGGGAGGATTATATTCATATACTTGTTAATTTCCTATTCAGGAAAAGTGTAGCCCTTGTTCAGTTGTGGGTTTGGAAAAAAATTTCCAAACTCAAATCCACTCATTACCTATATTTTCAATCATTACTTTCATTTCTCCCTCCACTCATTACCCTTATATCCAATTATTAATCTCATTTCTCTCTCTATCTCTTTCCACTCATTACTCATATTCCCAATTATTATCCTATTTCTCTCCTCACTCATTACCCAATAACCGAACCAAAAATTTTCCAAATCCACAACCGAATAAGGCAGTAGTCTAGTTTCTCTAATTTAGATCTAGGATGAAGAGGACATCACTTGATTGGATATTTTTCATGCCTCATAATTCGAAAAATGACTACTATTTCCAGTTGCTTTCGGTACATTTGGTTGTTAAGTAGAAATTAAAAATTGGTCTCCTACGCTACCAAGATTATGTGGAAGTATCAATTTTATTTCATGAAGTCATTTGGTCACCCGGATAGACTTCAAGAGCTCTTACTCTGCGTATTTGATAATATAGAATGTGATGCATAATCTACTCTTCATTTATTACACACATAAATATGCTGATGAAATTGTTGAGGTTTCTAAATCTCTTTCCAAACATACTTTTCGTCTAGGGAGACTCATTGGTTGGTGTTTTCCAGGGTATGATAGGTTGAAGATGAACAGGCATGGAAGCTCAAGAGCCAATCTTTGACCGGCTGAATCTGAATGAGTAATCAGAGAAGAAGGTGGATTCTGGATCATGGAAAGGTTGGAATTTAATCTATGGAGTGGTAAGTGCTGAAGCTGAGATATGGGAGATCTTCAACGGCCTCAAAACCATTGAGGCTCATGAGTTGCAAACTGTGGACATTGAATCAAATCTGAAGTGGAAAACAGCATGATCAAAGAGGTTGCAAAGCAAAGAACCTTAACAGGGCTTGATGCCACGAATCCTCTTGACAGACAGGGGTGCCTTTGGGAACGCGGACACAGGTGGGGGCATTGTTGCCGTCAGGTTGTGCCACTCCACCAAATTCCCCATATAAGTTGTGGCAAAGGAAATCAAAGTATGACTACTAGAAATGGCAGTACAATTGATCTGTGGTGGACATACAAGGTGGGGTGGCACCCTAACTTGCTACTTACAACATGCATAGATTTTGTTATGAATTGTATAATTTCTTATCCAAGTGGTAAGATGTAGTATTCTATCAGCACTCCGACTTCCGGGGATTTTTTTTCCTCTAAAGGCGCGACCCCGGTTAATATGTATCTTCGGTCATTAACGACTTGAAGGGGTAGGTGTTTTTGACAGAGAGGAAGCAATAAATTAGGGTTACAAGAATGATGAGTTTCACCTTGAATGGATGGTTATGTTGTGCAGCGAAAAACAATTACTTTGTCTTACGTTTTCATGCACGCGCACACTAATATCGCTATATTGGGAGGGAAAATGATTATGTTTCCATGTGAATTGTTAATTTTGTATTTTAATAGTGTCTCATGCTTAAACTTTCAAGCTCCTGGTTTCACCCCTGCAATCGAGCACTCTTCATGAAGGCAATAGAGTCGTAGTTCACTTGGTAAAGATAGGAGTTGACTAAGACACCCTAGTTAGTTTTCTTTTTTCTTTTCGCCATTACCAAAAACAAAATAAAAAACCGCGTCATTTAAGCTGAGTAGATGCATGTGAAGTTTAACATCAGGATAGAGCGAGGACTTAACCTTAGCGATGACCAAATCTAGGTTTGTAGAAAATGGACGTTTCGTTCAAACATGAAGGTGGTTTTTTTAGGCAAATCCATCTCATTAACATAGCGTGTTAAAAAGTG
Source organism: Rhododendron kiyosumense (assembly GCA_019656275.1). Classification (NCBI taxonomy): domain Eukaryota; kingdom Viridiplantae; phylum Streptophyta; class Magnoliopsida; order Ericales; family Ericaceae; genus Rhododendron; species Rhododendron kiyosumense. The sequence continues at coordinate 298,349 of BPLS01000370.1, read as the reverse complement.
AAATGACACGTGCGATTCTCGTACCCAACACAACCTACTTCACTCACCATTTTCCTCTTTTGAACTTCTAGTAGTATCTTTTGAGCTTCCAATTTCTACTAGTGGCCGTATTCAAGTTTGTCATTTATTGCATAAACACAAGGATAGATTTCTTTTAGTAAGGCCTTATTCGCCCATGAAATAATGAATATCATGGGCGAAATGACAAGTTTTCTTTTAATCTCAGTTAAGTTTGTCGTTACCATAACACATTCTTCATTTTATCATTATTTTGTTTCCAACTTTTCCCATTATCTTTAATTTTTCCCATTCTTCTTACATGGCGCATTTTAGGTTTGTAACTTCTAGTACACAAGTAAGGTTATTTTCTTTAATGAAATCTACCTCATTAATGTAATGCATGTGCTATAGTAGGCAAATCAAAATAAAAGATAATTTCTCACTTTGATAATGTGAAATTAATAACGAGAATGAAATCTATGACATTTTTTCACGCGATCTTAACGTAAAATTTATACCTTTCAACTTTCAATTATACCATTCAATCACCCAAAACACCCACGTGGACTAATCTAGATTCGTCATTTTCTTTAAGTAGGCATAACATTTTTATAGGATGACACGTGTCCTTCTTTCCTCATCTTGCGCGCCTATTCCAAAGACAAGTTGTTTGTTCACAACACAATGTACTTCATTTGTATCATTTTTCTCTTTCGTATTTCCAGTAGTATCTTTTAATCTCTCAATCTTGGTCACGTGGTGGTTTAAGGTTTTTATGCTTGGTATAAATGTATACTGCGCAATTTGCTTTTAAGCAAATCCACTCATTAGAGTAGCATGTTAATAGGTGAAATACAAGAAAAAGAGATAATTTCCATGAATGAATTATTCATATTAAGTGCTTGGAAACTTAATATATCTACCTGCAAACTTCGTATATCCACCCGGGTTGTATTAAAAATCACATTGCAGTTTACAGCGTCAGTAAAAAACTCGAACTCATGTATTGAGGCTTTGTTTGGAACCCAGAGAAGAGAAGGGAAACAGAGAGAAAATTTAGAAAATCTCTCTTGTTTGATTCGGTATTTGAAAAGAGGAACAGAAATAGAAAAATACTTGAAATTGATTTCCATCCCTACTTTTCTTTTATTTTCTTTCTTCTTTCATACAATTTCATGCAGCTTTGCTATCTTTTTGTAAAACCAAACAATTGAATGTAATACACTTTTCCTATAATTCTCTCTTCATTTCTCTTTTCTTCCCCACTCCCAAATAACATAATCTTTCAAATAGCATTTGTTTACGCTCTCAATATTTGTTGCGTTCGCGCGCTCAATTCTCTCATTCACGAATTTTAATAATTGGTAAAGTTTTTGTAATATGCTTTCATAGTTATACTCCCACACTTGCACCCGTTCCCGCTTTATGCAATTAGAGCATAACAACATTACATTAGACCTCCATAAGGGACAACACCACCACAAAATAAAAGGTAGTAAAAAAACAAGTTTCCTTTTGATAAAATGGAGCATGTCCTATTGCCAGGCCTGGAATGACTTCCACGAGAGAACCTATCAGAACTTTAGAACCACGTCATAATTGTGTCAAACGATTTATGTACCCTATAAACAAGTCGAGCCAAGCTTTCTAGTGTTTGAGCTTGGCTCATTTACTAAATGAGTGAGTCCGATCCATTTTTTTTATGAGCCGAACCTATATAAACGAGATCGAGCTTTAGAATTTTGAACTCGGCTCAATTTCTAAGCAAGTCTAAAACTCAAGCTTTGCTTGATAGCCTAAAACGGGCCGAGTCTTGAGCTACTTACAAGCGACTTGATTTGTCTGCGGCCCTACTTTTACTCTGACAAAAGCCAAAAATGCTCTGTCCATAGTACACGCCAAACGTGTATATATACCCCTCAATCTTCAGACCAAAATCCCACATTGTCACTCTCGCTTCCTGCGCAGCTTTTCCCAGGTGGGTCCTTCGCTTACGGTTTGCTCTGTCCCTCTCCTCATTTCTCAAGATATGTCCTTTTGATTCAAACCCATTTCCAGTCTTCCATTGTGCTTAATTCTCGTAAAAATTCAGACCCATCTCTCTCTCTCTCTCTCTCTCTCTCTTTGCAGGGACAAAATGAGTAGTTTAGTGGAGAGGCTTCGCGTGAGGTCGGATCGCAAACCCGTTTACAACATAGATGATTGGGACGACGGTGAGGATCTTGATCTGAAAAGACCTGGGTCGGGTTTGGATCAGCAGAAGATTGAGAGGATAGTCAGAGATGATGCGGTTTGTTCTTCCCGTGTTGTTTTGTGTTGTTGTTTTCTTGATTTAGTTTTTTGGTTTTGTCAATTCCCATTGGGGTGTGATGTATGCAATTGGGTTGTTAAACTCTTTGATTTTTGTTTTTTTGAACGGCAAAGAAAATTTTCATTTATCTTGGACAAAGCGTACAACAGGTAAGATATGCATTGAGAGAGGTTCGAAGAGCGCAATTGCTCTTCTACTACTGCTAAATTTTAATTCTTGCATCTGGGCCAAAACTGAGATTGTTTGGTTTCACAGGCTTTGTTAGACTCCTACCCTTTTTACTTTGGTGGATTTGCTTTGGTTCTAGTCTGTTGTTTTCCCGTTGTTTTTGTTGTTATCTTGTCTTAATTCCTTCGGTTTTTTCAATTCCCCTTGAGGTGTATGCATGCAATTGGGTTGGGAACTATTTGTGCCAAAATTGTGATTGTTTGGTTTCAGGCTTTGTTTGATTCCCTGCCCTCTTTACTTTGATGGGTTTGCTTTAGTTGTAGTCTGTTGTTCTTTTAGTTATCTAGCTTGGATCGTGTGGTTTTCATAATTCTCATTGAGTTGTGATGCGAACAATTGGGTTGTGAGTTTGAATTTTGATTCTTGTATCTACGCCTAAAGGTAGATTGTTTGGATTCAGGCTTTGTTGAACTCCCTGCCGTGTTTTCTTTGGTGAGTTTGCTTTGGATGTAGAGGATTTTTCTCCTTTTCATGCAGAAAGATTTTAGCTTCTGTTTCCTTCTGTAGATGCAAGATTTAATGCAGCTGGGGAGAAACGTTATACAGTCTAATCCCAAAGGCTTCACCTGATCACTTTGAATCCACTGATAAGGAAGAGAGAAAGGAATAGATTTTCTCTTTAGATAAAGCGGAAGCTCGTTCCTGGCCTCTTTGGCAGTAGCAAATCTGAATTCATAACCCGCCAATCTTTGGACAAGAGTCGTCAGATCTTGCCTAGGCAAAGGAGCGATCGGCACTCGCTCGCAAGTTTTAAGCACAAGGACAAGTTGATTCAGAAAGGGGAACAGGAGTTGCCTAGCCTGGTTCTTCTTTGTTTTCCTGAGTGGTATGGTATGGCACGTGGAAAATAACAATCAGAGAGAAGTAACGAGATGAGAGATCCGCAGGAAATAACAAAGTACAAGCGTGAATTCTCTATCTATCTCTTTCCTTAGCTGAGAGAGAGAGGGAGCGAACTATCGACATGGAGGCATACCGAGTGTGTTTGAAAAACCTTGGCCACACCCCAAAGGCAAAATGGAGTTTAAGGATGTAATGAAAAGGAAAGAGAAGGTCACCGACATGAATGAAAATATGGATATGGAGGAAACGATCCGCCTGAACGTGAAAGTCGTTGGAAAGGTATCGAAGTCACTTCTGGATTAACTGATGTTGGAGTTCCAGTCGAAAGAGAAATGAGTTAGCTCAGGCTCAGGGCATGCACCTAGAAGCCCATCTCGATCTAATTGGGTCTGTCCTATCTTCTGGAATATCAGTCAATATAATCAATCTAGCGAAAACAATAGGTTTGAGTTCCTTAAAGAGCTGCCAGTCTATTATCCTAGTTTCCTTTCTCCTTTCTTAGCGGCAATAGAGGGGGAGAAAGGCTAAGAGATGGCGCAGTAGACCGCCTATATTGGCCTTCACTCCAGGTTCTGCTGCCGCAATTGGCAATTAATTGGATAAGCGGTGGTCGTTCCCCAAAAAAGGAAGAAAAGAAAAAGACTAAATTCAGGCCGGCCCCAGTAGGCTTTGACGGTTATAGATACAGTTTCCTTTTGATTTCTCCCTTGTAGCCGTTACCCAAATAGTAATGAGGTAGCTGCCCTTGAGCCAGAGGAAGTAACAAAGAAATGAGTCCGTTCAATCAAGTAAGAAGGTAGCTGTCAGAATATAGTGATGTCCCCTAATGGAAGGGGGATTTCTCGGGGGATTATATCCATTCCCCAGGCCTCGAATGACCAGGAGGAGAAAGAGCTTTATTTAGAATAAGAGTAAGGGCATGCTAAGACATTCCTTTAATTTACTGATTTACAAACCTACCGTTGGCCCTATGGGGAAGTTAAATAGCAAAAGGGAATTCTTGAATTTCTAAGATCGAAGGGCCTACTCACCTCTTCCTTAGCTGCCACGTTCGCCCATGTTCTGACTGGAGGATCATTGAAGACTTCATTCTGTAATAAAAACCTCAGGTTTAACTATCTAGCTGTCAGCAGCGAGTAAAGGGACTTTAACTTTTTGGCTCGAAGAGGGATTGGAGGAAAGGGATAAGAGATAAGAGTGCAGGAAGGTTCTAAATCCGCCCCCTACAGACATGTGGGGCCACCCTACTTGGTATGAGCGGTGTAGTACGTGGCAAGGCTGTGCACCTGGGAAAATGATTCGTGATTGTACGGATAATAGCTCATTCATAACCTTATGAAACATAAATCTGCATGAGATTTTTTGATGTGAAATGGATTAATGCTTTAAGATGATACTTAAAGAGTAGGTTTTGTATTTTTATATGCTGCAGGAAGTTACTTATTGTTAACACCGGTTGTTGGGATTGAATAATGGTTTTAGACATTTATGGATCAAGCGTTCCGAGGGCATTACAGTTTGCCTATGAAGCATCGACACCAAAGAGTGGCTGGATTCGTGTTGGGCTCTCTAGGGACACACCGAAGTATGTAACATGGCGTGCCCATTATTATGGAGGGACACGCCAAAGCCACGCCTGATACATGTGGGACATGGCAAGGACACTCGTGGGGACACGACTCAGTGACTTTTGTAAATTTAAAAGCTTTTCTGGAAATAAATATTTTATAACTTCAATGTTGGAAAAAGTGTAATAAAACATGTGTATATTTAGGCTTATACCATCGGTCGATAACATATCCGATAGGAGCCCTAACCAAAATATTTAGTGCTTATCTTGTAGGTATGCATTATGGAAAAGTTACTAAACATAAAATTACCATGTACCATGCCGTGTTCCCCTTTTTTTTGATAATTGGCCTGTCCCATGTCCTTATCCGTGCTCCATTGCAGTCTACTTTTTACCAGTTTGGGTTGTTCAGGAAAATCTATGTTACAAGCAAATGCCAAAACCCTAGCTTTTTTTGGTAATTAATGTACAATCCAGAACATTGTACATTACAGTTCCGAGATGATAATTTAACCATCCCAACACATCGCTCATTTAGTATTGACTTCCTTCTGTAATGCATCTGTCAGTTATCCCACATACTCTCATGGAGGCTTGACTTCTCGCACTAATGGCCTAGATAAGTTTCTTTATTGTGTAGTTTATGGCCCAGCTCGTATTTGGGCAGACAGGGTGTGTTGGCTGGCTTAGATATCTTATTTCATGAAGGCCTATAGGTCCTGCATATACAACAAACCCATTTTTCTTGGACTGTCCAATTTGATGAGAACTAAGGTTATTTATATGTGTGTGTGTAATATATGCATATATATGTATATATGGAAGTGCCCGTTCGGGTTTAGCAGATGTTTTCTTTAAGAATGATAACAATGTGAAACTTCAAGAATTTTCAAACCAGAGTTCTGAACCTATTCGTCCAGCTGAAACTTCAAGGTAGATGTGTAAGTGTAGACTTGAATTTATAGGCATGTCTCCCTTGCTGTGGTTGGCATTCTGTGAAAATTTAGATTTGTCTGGCTAAAAGTTCTACCCCTTTTAAGGTCACAGCTAGTGGCTACTACTAAAACACACTTAATGGAAGAACCACATAATCTGTGTTTTTCAGGTCACCACATAACCCTTTAGATTTCAAATGATATGTCCATCACAAATCTGGTTTCTTCATTTTGGTACGTACCTTTTTGTTGGTAAAGTAAACCGCTTTGCCAAGTTGGACTAGAATTAGGTAGCTTGTGGGGTAATAAGAGGTGCCAGTCAACGTTTGTGGTACATTGTCCTTCGTCCTGCTTCCTTGTTATAGGAAGCCAAAAGTTTAAATGCCCTTTGCATGTGGAACTTGATGGAAGCCGTAATTCTTTTGAAGTTAATCAGAAAGAAGTCCTATCAGTTTTAAATCTATATCGCAAAAACTTGACTTTGTAAGTACTTAATTGCAGGTCAAGATTATAAAGAGTGATTGTCTGTAATAGGTAAAACGGTATACATTAAGAGTCAAGTTTTTAGAGGTTTGAGGTTTTGGTCGGTGGCTGATCAAATGGAAACTTTCGATTATATCTGAGTGTCTGTAGGTGGAAATTGTAAACAGTTTTTCTGTTCTTCCTTTCAGAGTAATATCGGATATACGTATGTGGCATTTTCAGCACCTAATGGTAGTGTCGCCTCCCTAGCAGGATTCTTGCAAGGAGATCTCAAAAGTTTTTTCAATAAAGAAGATAGTTCCAGGAATAAGTAGTAGGCTAAAGACTATAAACTCCTGCGAGGTTCTATCCTGGGATTACTGGTGCTATATTAGGAACATTTTGGGACATCATGTGATATGATTCACTTGACATGCTTCAGTTTCGTTTGCTTCATTTATATGACATCTTTATGTTGTAATCTCTTACATTTATATAGTTTTACGAGTGTAGAAACTATGCAGTCCTATATATCTTAATTTTCTTCATTCTGTTGTTTATTTTGCA
>BPLS01000370.1:224994-279563 GCA_019656275.1 Rhododendron kiyosumense | reverse complement strand
AGTGTTTCTCCATTCAAATTAGTCTACAACAGCATTTCTTCCCTTCCTTTTTTGGACTTCCGGTTCACTTCTCTTTGGGATTGAGATGCATCACAGTATTTTTGTGCTTCTTCTCTCCTTTCTCCTTCTGTTTTCTTTGGCATATATCCTCAGCCTTTGGGGGCAGATTCCAGAACAGAAGTTTTGACCATGATGGAACCCGAACTATGTAGCATGATCATCAGTTTCCTTGTTTTAACTAACAACTATTATGTTCTAGGCAAATATGTCTTAAAGTTTAGCCATGAAATATGAGTAATAATCTACTGTGATGACTTGGAGTCTAGGCTAGAATGTGGCGGCAATGATGAAAGACATAATTTTCGGAGTTTAAATGTGGATACTTAGAAGATGAGTGGTTAGTAAAGGAAGGGTGGATCAGGAAATAAACTCTTTGAGCTGCTCAAGGATCACCAATTCAGCATTGTTCTATGTTTGGAGAGGCGGGCTGGCAGCCAAGAGTAATTGCTGTGAAATGAAGACTATCCTTACTGATATGCTTATTTACTGTTGTTTCTGTTATTTTGTGCATTCAATGTGGATTAAATCATTTGATATTGGCTTTGAGTGATTTGTATATCATTTGGTATTTGGTGTCTGTTTTTCCTTCATTTCAGTGCTTGTAATAATGGATTTACTATTGACGCTGCCCAATGTATCGAGTTTAGTAAGCCTTCAATTTAGGTCGATCCTTCAACATGGGTTGTCTTTGCAGACTAGATGATTTGACTAGTGGAGTTCGTGCCTTATCAAAGCTGAATATTACCATATGTGTAATTTTTCTTGCGGTGGCACCTGCTTTTTTAATGTGTTGGCTGATGAGTGGAACTTTGTAAAGTATGAGGGGAGGCACAGAACAATAAACTATGAAGACTTAGAGATGCTTTTTACTAGAGTGAATCTGGTTTCTCAGGGCTGCCGTAATTTGTTTTCTGCTTTCTTTTATATACAGTTTCTGTATTTGTAATACACAGAAGATTTAATACAAGTTATGCTGTGTCAAATCGTGCATTAACAATTAAATAGTTTTGAATCATGGCTAGTTTTTGGTTCCTCAAAATTGATGGCTGATGACCTTATTCCCTCTGAATTTAGGAAGAATTAGATGACATCATCAGGTATGGCTCAAAGGAACTATTTGCTGATGAGAATGATGAAGCGGGAAAATCTCGGCAGATTCATTATGATGATGCAGCCATCAATAGGTATCCGTTTTCTATGCTAATGACTAATGTATATCATTTGAGATATCGAGATAAATAACCACATATATCACTGTATCTTTTGTTAGGTTACTTGATCGTGAACAGGTTGGAGATGAAGAGGCTAATTTGGATGATGCAGAAGAAGATGGATTCTTGAAGGCTTTTAAGGTATGTTACTGTTCTTCCATATTTCTTTGTATGGCTAGAAGCTATGTTTTATCAGTTCTTCTAAATGCACAAAATACCCGTCATTCAGACACTCGTCACTCGTATATGGTATGGGATTCATGCACATTGTTGGGTTTGACATTCACCTAGCAAGCATATTTTGCAATTTGCGTTACAATGAAATATGCATCAAACTCCTATATTTCGCCAGAAATGCCTTTTTGCATCTTCTAAACATCATTTACTCTAGCAATGAAAGAAATATCTGAGAATTATTAGTTACTTTTGTGTACGCATGTGTCCTTGAAATTAAAATTGCATGAATCTAACACACAGTCACGTATCCGACACCGTACCTGATTCCATGTAACATTGGCTAGTAGTTCCCGCTCATTTCTAGTAACGTGCACATGAACGTTCCACATGTAGCTTACCTTGTTGTGTAAATCTATGTTGCATGATATAGAGGAGCCAAGCCACATGGTGTTTATTTGATATGCTTTGACATGTTTCTGATGCTTTCCAAAATTTGCCGAGGTACTTGGACTTGAGATTTTAAGAATTCAAAGCATGGTCTGCGGCTCCGTGTTGGTCAAGTATCCAGGGGATGCTTTGAGTTTAGGGTGAAATATGCACCAGCTAAGAAAGATTTGCTTCTTCTAAGTGCTTCTTGTTGTAAAAAGAAGTTTATGATGTGATCTTTTGTTCCATTTTCTTACACTCCATCTTCTATGAATCATTGTCACAGATTTTGAAGTACTGTAATTTGTATGTAATGACAATTATGTGTACATGTAGTTTCTCTATATAAGCTTGTACACTAGACCAATCCTCTTTTTTTCCCTGACTTTTCGTGATTAACTGCCTTGGCCTTTCCATTGTTCTTCTTTGTCACTTTTCTATTTATAATATTCAACTGGCAGGACCAGTCTGTTTAATCAGACGTATCCCACATGTTCCACCTTAAGGCCTGTGACCTTTAGCTATGGCCAAAGTTCCTTCGCCTTTGCTACCTCGTCAGAGGATTTTATCTGGCCACCCCACCAGGGTTGTGACCTTTACCTAGTGTCAAACGTCCTTTGCATTTGCTACCATGTCAGAGGATTCCTTGCCTTATGCCAGGAAACTTTCCCAGTCCATTGATACTTGATCAATATTTTGTCACATGTGACATGGAACAAGTACATGTATTGTGTTCCTTGAACAGGTTTACATATGGTTTTCCCAACAGTAGTTTATTTATTCCTCTCAATGATGAATCTACAAACCTCCACACCCGGCATAACTAGGAACTTGAACACTTTCGTGAAGTTATGTTATCAAGAATATTGTTATTCAAGTATATGATCCCCTCTTTTCCTCATGCGTTTTGATGGTTTCCTCTAGCCAATAATCATTTTTATACCTTAACCAAATTGTTAAGAAGAGCCTTTATATCTTGTTAACTATTACCCATTGGTTATCTGGCTTGTCCTATTGAGATATTTTATTGCTTCATTTTATTTCTTTCGGAAGTAACAAATTTGCTTTAGGTAGCAAATTTTGAGTACATCGATGAAGTGCAAGCAGCAGCAGAGGAGCAAGCACGAAAGGCATCAATTGAAAATACCGCTACCTACTCAGAAAGAGCCAACTACTGGGAAGACTTGTTAAAAGACAAATATGAAGTTAATAAAGTTGAGGAGTTCAATGCTATGGGCAAGGGAAAGAGAAGCCGTAAACAGGTAACGTTATGTCATTTTGATAGCAACATTAAGGAGTAATAAATTCAGTTTGCTTCCGGTATTATTATACTGTTTTACTAAGGGGCCGAGGGCTTATCTTCTATAAAGTATCGCTTGCTCAATGTTACTTTTTCTGGATTTTGGTTAGTTAATTAATCAACATTGCATTCCTCTCTTTTAATCAATCCTTATCCCATAGTTCTTGTTTTGTTCTTTCTAGAGCGCATAACATATGAGGCTTTGCTTCATCTTGTGATGTACTATGACGTAATGAGCTTCATTGATACCACATATTCACTTTGGAAGTTTAATTGAATTGCAGAATGATAATTGTTGTGAGAGATTTTTGTTCTAAGCCCAAAGTCACTAACTCTGCATGAATGCTCCAAAGCTCCAATTGTTGTTCATCCAAATTAACTATCTCTGAGAACAATCCATGACAAAAACTTCACCTTACTGCTCATGGGGCAGGTTAGAGTTTTAGGCTGTCTTTGTTTCGATGTCAAAGCTTTTCCTGAAAAGTATTTCTTATACTCTGTTGTATGGTTGGACGAAAAGTAAGTAAAACATTTCGAAAGTGAAATGGTTTCCGTAATGTGTTAAAAGGATTTATGTCTAAAAACTTGGCAAGTCATTTTTGTTAAATTGTGCAAGGCCACTCAACGTGTCAAGAGTTGAGACCATTTGACATTTGTGAGATTTGATTCCGTCTCTTCTTATGTTCAAATGACAAAATAAAAAGCTAACCCTTTTGCAAATCCAAAGGGGAGTGATAATATTCAGCCAACCATTGGGAAACGAAAATAGCAAAATGTCTTTGCAAAATTATTTTTTATGGAAAATGTTTTTCATTGTAAAATAAAATGTTTTCCATTGAAACAAACAGAGCCTTGATGGTTTCTCATATGCTCTTTTGGATATTTTCAGATGGTATCTGTAGAAGAAGATGACCTTGCTGGTTTGGAAGATGTAAGTTCTGACGGAGAGGATGATAATTATGAAGCTGAGTTAACTGATGGTGAAACAACTTCAACTGGACTTCCAACTGGGAGGAGGCCTTATAGAAAGAAAGCCCGGGGTACATTTTTAAGGCGAAGTATTATCATCATGCATCAATTGGATTGTTTGATCATGTTTGTTAAAAACTTAATTTGCCCCACTTTTTGCAGTGAATAGTGCTGAACCTCTTCCCTTGATGGAAGGTGAAGGGAGATCGTTTAGAGTATTGGGTTTTAACCAAAACCAAAGAGCCGCATTTGTCCAAATTTTGATGAGGTTAGTTTTGTATGTTTATTTTATTGCAGACATAGCAGCTTAGGTAATGAATTATATCATCAGAAGAGTGGGTACCTAATCTTCATAATATTTGTTGGTGATGGGGTATAATTTTCTGATGATTAATATTGTCTGGTAGATTTGGGGTTGGCCAGTATGACTGGGCAGAGTTCACACCTCGCATGAAGCAGAAGACTTACGAAGAAATTAAAGAGTATGCAATCGAATCTTTGCTCGATCATAGGAATTTCTATATATTGGGTTGCTGAGATGGCGATGTTGCTTAAATGTATCTCCAGTTTTTTTTATCAGTCTCATTAAATTATGTGCAAATGTCTTATAATCGTTGTTTCTTCAATGGTTGTGCTTGGCATTGCTATACAATTCACATGGTTATTTCCCTAGCTGCTTGGGTCAATTTTCTTCATCCTTGGGGCTTCTGCATGACTGGTTTGTTCTTAATTTGGTATATAGAACATGCATCAAACCTGAGAATTTTGTCTTTTTCTGACTAAAGACTCCCAAGGGTTTCTGTACCGTGTCGCCTTCTCTTTTCTTCTTATAAATTCACCAATGCACTCTGGAACTGCTGAAAAATGCGTAGTCATGTTCCTCTCATTGCGGTCAAATTGTTTCTGTACCGTGTCGCCTTCTCTTTTCTATCTTATAAATTCACCAATGCACTCTGAAACTGCTGAAAAATACGTAGTCATGTTCCTCTCATTGTGGTCAAATTGTTGTCTCTCTTTGAAATAAGCTCTATATAGATCAGATCAATGTTTTGAAAACCGGACCGGTTAGCGAATTAGAAAAGGGACTGGGTGGATGGTTTACCGGCTCAACCGCAGTCGAATTGGAATTGAACCGTCATGTCATAATTATATAAAAACATGAAATTCTAAAACTAACTAATTACTAATTTAGAGAATTTGTCTGGAATGAATATGTAATCCTCATTATAATGTAATTTTTGTTCTATTGTTTGAGTGGTCTTGAACTTATTATTACTGCAGTTATAGATGATGTTTGGTGCTGCTATTCTTGCCTTTTCTTTTCCCCTTTTTTGTTTTAATCAACTATATCTGTTTTGAATGGTTTTATTTTCTTTTGTGTTTTTTGGCCAATAGATAGGAGGGTTAGAATTGTAGAAGGGGATTGGGTATTCTTCAAAACAAGTGAAGTTTGTATTGTGGACCTTGTGGTTTGTTAGTCCCACATCGTAAGTTATAAAACTTGAGCCACTCCGAGCATCTATAAAATGTTACTAAGGGCAAGGCAGGAAGCTGTCAATTGCTTATTTTCTAGAGATGTCTGAGCACTTGTCCCCAAGCCAGCTGTCTTCGGTTACTGTCTTCAGCTTTAACAGGTAGCAGTGAAGTCGCTGAAGTTCAAAATTTTCTCTTTCCAGTTCCAACGGTTGAACGAATTAACCGTTTAGGCCTTGCGGATTTCACGATGTAAGCCAGTTTTGAAACACAAATGGTTCTTTGGTTAGTCCGGACTGGAGCAAAGACCCGTCCACGGTCCAACCAGTCGAACTGGCCGAGTGGCAGTCCGGTCTGGTTTTTAAACATTGGATCAGATTTCCTTATAGGTATATATGTCCCAGCTGGGTCATCACCATAAAAGGCACCAAATGCGGGGGACAGTGTAGGAAAAAAGTGTGGCTAATTTCATACAATAGAAATGAGGTTTAATGACTTTTTGCCCTTTAGTGAGAAACAAGAATAAGATGGTGTTCTTCAAGTAATGATAGTGAACAACCAACACATAAGACAACACGCTCTCCTATTAAAAACAATGTAGAAAAGGATTTTGGGTCTGAATAAGTAGAAAGCAATGTTATAGAGAGACGTTGATTGCATTGACAAAATGAAGGTGCAATGTAGTATTCCACATACCTGTAGGAAGAATTGGAAAAGCTCTGGAATGGATTGGGAAATTTACTCCATCTAGAGGAATGGAGGTGGTGATGGTAAGACTGCGCTTAAGTGGGCATGAGGGTTTATTTTGACGGCAGCTGGGTTGCTAATAGATTTTTGCAAAGTGAATAATAAAAGTTGATGAAAAAGAATTGGGATAGCTTCCAATGTGAGGCTCGGATCATCAAGAGCTTCAGCCTTGTCTGCAATGTTACTTTATGTTTCTTCAACTAAGGAACTGATTGCTGAGAAGGTCTTGTTTTGGGGGGATTAGATCAAGCCTCACTTTGCTAGTTGCACTATAAGGATTGAGCATGATTTTTTTGCTTTGTGACATGGACTCCTCTAAATTTACCAGGCACCCAAGCAAATACTTTACACTTAGATAAGGCCACCAAATGGGATGTGTGTTAAAGTGTCATGGGATATATACCTAGCAACGTTTGAGTTTACCCAAGGAAAATGTGTTGACAAGTAAGAGTATTTTTTGGTATCTGGTGTCCCTGCACCCTGTACTTGTGGCTCATTATATAGGTAGTTTTTATGTTTTCATTTCTAATTAACTAGTAAAATGATTTGTGAAGCTGAAGAGGCTCTCAAACGAAGACTTTATGAATGATCTGGCGGGTAGCTGGTGTCAAGGTTGATGCTGTTGGAGCTTGTCCCACATCCCTAGAATAGCACCTCCTAAACTCTTATATCATCCCTCATCCGTGTGGGCCTCTTGACACTTCCTGGAAGTTTTTTAGATGGGGATGATGTATGCATGAATTCTGAATATGAATAATAAAAAAGAAAGAATGCTGACAGATAAAACTGAATATGCATTGAATTATGTAAAGCAAACTTTTGTCTGATGTTAAGTTTTGAATGTGATTTTTTGTTTACACCCTACTGAATAATAGAATTTAAGTTATGTTCCTGTTTGCAACTTCTAGTCATTTGGTGCATTGATTTGGTGCCATGTCTTGGTTATCCAGGTATGGAACTCTTTTCCTGTCTCATATTGCTGAAGATATTACTGACTCACCAACCTTTTCAGGTGATTATTTATTCTCATTGGGTCTTGTGCTTCTCCTACTTTATTTTGTCTGTACTTTATTTTTCCTTTTTGTCTCCCGTTGGCCATTGAGTTTTGGTTTAAAATTATCATCTTTGCTGCAGATGGTGTTCCCAAAGAAGGACTGAGAATACTAGATGTTCTTGTTAGGCTTGCAGAGTTAATGATGATAAGGGATAAAGTGAGTTTTGTATGCTTGGTATAAGAGTTTAGATACATTGAATTTGATTTAACAGTTACTAAACATTGGATTTTAAAGACGTCCTTGACCTGGAAGTCGTCATGGAATTTTATTCTCCCATTCCCCCTCATAACTTCTAATAGTGTTTAAATTTGGGAAGCCTGGATGGTTATCCATTTTTTGTAACCTTCTATTTCACATGTAGATGCATGATAGGAGTCTCTGGCATTTTTCCCCCCCAAATGTCAGTTAATTGAAGAAAGGAAGTCCAATACGTTTCAGTCTTAGTTGGGTAAAACATTTACACACAATCACATGCATGGAATACTTGGATATCCCTTTGTTTTGGGAACTGATGGTAACAAATTTTAAAGAAGTCTGAAGACTTTAATCATTCCATCGGTAATTTGGTGGTATGCTCCTTTGACATATATGGAGAAATCCTTAAGTTTAAGTGTTTTCTAGGATGCAAACCTGCCAATACCCAATATGCATTGACCATTCAATCGGTTTTGAAAGTATAACCTTGAATGTTATCAACTCTCTCCGTTTCTCACTTTTGCGCATGAGAAAGTGTTTACGTGAGACCTATCTGTTCCTCGTCTCAATCTGTCTCTGATATATGATTTGGATTAAAGTGAAATTCAGCTTAGTGATTTGTTCACCCTTCCATCAAGGTGATTCTTTTCATTGTTGTTACACAAGTTCAGCAGTGAAGCTTTGGCTTCACAGGTTTGTCTTAATTTCTCTAATCCAAGTTAAGCAGATATATGTTTGTAACATAAATGACTTTGACTAACCAGTGTGCTGAACCTATATTACATGGACTTTAGGATACTTGCCACTGCGTTTAGGTTATGGCATGTGTTCAACATACCTTCTTGGACGTCCACCTAAAGACGTATCTGATTATATCTGCTCTACTGAATTATGAATTTGTTGTTTGTGCTGGGAGCTCTGTGGAGTGATAAAAGTTATGACCATTCTTTAAACAGTGGCATTATATTTTACATTGTATTAGACATTTCTTGTACTTTTTGTTCACAACTGATATGGTATGATAGGTGAAGTTTGCAGCAGAAAACCCAAGCAGTCCCCTTTTTGCAGATGACGTAGTATCTCGTTTACCAACATTGAAAAGTGGAAGGTTTTGGAAGGAGCACCATGATCTATTACTACTGCGTGCAGTACTAAAGTATGTCTCTTTTTTTATTTGGTTATTCTCTCTTTTGGTCATAAGATAGTACGCTTTGATGACTTAAGAAACAAATGGTGATAGAAAGTGCAAGTCCTGCATAAAGAAATAAGAATAAGAGAGAAGTATTACAAGAACATATTCACAATTAATTGTTTTAAGGCTAAGAAGCACTGACGCCAAACTAGTTGCCGTATTCATATCCCAGCGTGTCTGACATGGATACCATGTGGCATATGCCGTGTATCCACTTAATTCTTGTCATTTTCAAGCGGGGACCCATTGGTGCACGTTTGGAGACAGGCATGTCTTAAGTTAGACACCGGCGGGGACATGGAAGGAGTCAATTTGTAATTTTAAAACTTAATTTGGTGGTTGTATAATACTTAACAAAATAAAGGCAAAAATGCGAATAAAAAAATTTCGACTGTTTAATCTGCCGTTTAAATTATTTTCTCTCAATAGTGAAAGGTAAGAATTTCAAACTATAATACTAGTTAGGTTGTTTCTGGACACAAAATTCATATGATAAACAACACCACAAAGTACAATAATATTTTACTTGAACAGGATCTATTAACATAATATGGCTTCCTATTCTTAAGACAAGTCCCTGCTGTGTATGTTTCTACCTTTTTGGAATTGTCTTGTCGTGTGTCTGCACCCGTATCTGTGTCCGTGCTTCGTAGTTTGATGTGAATTTCATATAATGTCTTGTGGACCTTGTGGTAAGTTGGTAACGTTTGCATTTGTTTATTTGGGTATCACATTGGTTGTAGATCTGTTCTAGATGTCAACTTCCTAGTCTTTTATATACTCTTACTAGAAACATAAAATTCACTGGCCATCCATTGCATTTCTTATCAGTTATTTTTTTGTTGTTGCTACTGTTTGTTAAGCATGAACTTTAGATATTGGAAGTTCCTTTCTTGGGTGGGAGGGATGGAGAGGGGATGCTTTTAGATGGTTCCCACATAGCTTCATCCTAATTTTGTGTTCTTCTCAAGCCTTGGGAACTTTAGTCACTTTCATAAGTCGATGTTACAAAGACACGATTTCTTAGACAATAAGCAGAATACATGAACATACTTGTGTTTTTGTTAGTGTATGTCTTCATATCAACCATCCACTCTTGGAGAACACTAGGGTTACTTCCATTTTCATAGCATTAACCAGTAAACCTATTGGAAATTTGTGCGAGTGCCAATCCAGTTGTTTTGACGTTTATTTCCCAGTTATGCTACAAGCTCCAATGAACAATCATATTGGTGTATTATTCGGGCTCTATTTATTTTGCTAGACTAGTTGTGAGGGACATATAATCCGCAATGATAACTGATCCCCTTGGACTAATATTGAGGGAAATAATAATATGCAATTGCCCTTTGTTTTGTGTATCGCATGTTTGATGGATATCATAAATCTGTTGGATATTTGATTCTGACCACAAAAGCTCAAACCAAATGCAGAATGTGTTGTCTCCTTCGATTTATAGTCGAATTCAATGCTCTAATCCGGTTTATAGTCCAATTCAATGCTCTAATCCGGATAAACGGGACATTAGAGAATTAATGTACGAGGACCACAGCATTGTTTTGCAATTTGTTATGGGTACTTTAAGTTTTTTCTGTAGTAACTTGTTTGGCTGTGTTAAGGCATGGCTACGGAAGATGGCAAGCTATTGTTGATGACAAGGACCTGAGGGTTCAGGAGATCATATGTCAGGAGCTCAATCTTCCGTTCATAACCCTGCCTGTGCCAGGAGCATCTCAAGCACAAGATGCTGCAAATATTGCTGCTACTGAAACACCTGCAAATCAGACTAAGGAAACAGGTGGTGGGACTGATTTAGCAGCTGAAGCTGCACAGGGAACACCAGATGCTCCTAACCGAACACAGTTATATCCAGATTCTAATACGTTGTATCACTTTAGAGAAATGCAGAGAAGACAGGTTGAGTTTGTCAAGAAAAGGGTGCTTCTTTTGGAGAAAGCACTAAATGCAGAATTACAAAAAGAAGCCTTTGTAAGTTTATACTTCCTGCACATTTTAAACTTGTCTCCTTGCTTAGCTGGCTATATCTTTTAAGTATGTTTAGGAACTTTTTGCTTGGACTTTGCGAACTATTTTTTGATGAGTCAAGTTAAACAAAATGATTAGTCTTTGCAGGTTTCTTTTCTTATTTGTTTTCTTTCTTTCAAATTAAGGAAAATCAAAAGCATGACATCCTTGTCGTTTTCCCTCAATACTATACTAAAGCTAAGAAAACATAACAAAGGTGTCTTGGGGTGCTGTGGGTTGAATCTTGTGTGGTAACTCAGAAATGCCCAGTAGCAGTTTGAGTAGCATGAAGATGCTGCAAAAATGTTGCTACTGACTTTACTATCTTATGCTTTGACCAAAATTTGAGCTTTCAAATCCAAAAGTTTTAGCTTTTCTTTCTGGTTTGTTGTTGTTCTAACTCTAAACAACAAACCAACCCCTCCCCTGGCGTCTACTGTTTTGCCCGAGTGAGTTTCACTGGAAACTGGCAGGATAATCAATCTAGAAACTTTGTTCCTGCTGCCAATGATTCGTCTTTTTGAGGTCAATGGTAAGGCAAATCATCATCGAATATGGGGGTTTTAAAGCTGTGAGAAGGTACTAGGATTTATAGAGAGAAAAGATTGGGATTGTCTTGATTATAAAGATGATTTCTGGACTTGTAATCTCGTATTGAATTGCTTTACGTTCACCTACTTAGGCTAGGGCCTTGTGACATACAAGATACTTAAATTGCGCGAAAATTTTCCGAAACGGATTCTCTATTATTGTCCAGTTTGTAGAATCATAGATAAAGTTTGCTAGTTGTCTTGGACATCTTTTTTATACATCCATAAGTTGGTGTCTTTGAAGCCAAGATCGAAAGGTCACTATTTTCTGAACTCGGTTTCATAAATCTGACATCAAGATCAATTACCACACCTAGGCCCCCATAAAAGCCGTTAGGGTAAATGCAATGCAATCCTTGAAAGTTGAAATATGTAAAGGCTAATTGTCAAAATGTTCTGCCTTAATAAGGAAAAGTGGCGAGATATCTGATTTGGTATTTTTCTATTAAGTATGTTTATTAGTGGGTAAAGTAGACCACTTGACTGCACCAACACTCATATGAAGATGGTACACTTGATGGGTTTGAAGAAAACCTGGAGCTTGAAAAGTCAATTACAGAACCTTGTGGATTGTGATGGTTTGAAAATCGTTGCTGACTTGCTGGCAGCGGCAATTAGTTCTATAGAAAGGGTATTTGTGCTAGATGTTGTGGGCCCAATTCTGTTTTTATTTCCATTGGTAGAAACATTTTTTCATGTTTCATTTAAAAAAGGTGAAACAAGTCTCTGATTTTTGCATACCCTGTTGTTATTTCCAACAGTTGTCATTGGGTATGAGCTACTCTTAAAGAAATGCTCTGGTTGTTTAGGCACTTACGTTTATAACGATATATATACAGGAGAACATGCTAGTCTAATTGGACCTTATTTTAGTCATAAGAACCACCTCAGTAACTTTGCTTTTACTGTCTATTTTGGTTTCTTATTGGTTTCACGTATTGTTTTCGTTATAGTTTTTTGCAACAAATTCTTGAGTAGTTTCTTTTTTACTCTAGAATGGATCTTTTGACAACACTGTTCAAAAAAGTTCAGGCACATTCCAGAAACCATTCTGCAAAATGCCTTTGTATAAGCGGAATAATGCCTGACCACTGCGAAACTGTCAACATTCAAACAGGCTTGCACCCTAATCCCATTGAATTGACTACGAAATTGTTGAGATCTTGATTACGTCTCTTACCTGCTATTTTTTCTGTTATTTATTCAGCACACATACAACTGTCAAGAGTGACAAAAGTTTCTGTCCTACAAGATGTTATCATGTATTTACTATCTTCTAAGCCCAAAATGCTAAAAAGAGAGCTCTAATATGCAAATCTTTTTTGCCATTTGTTTTATTGAAATTTGAAGTTACTGAAGTAGGGATCTAGTTTCTGTCATTTTCCTATGCATTTGGAGACGATGTTAAAAATCCCTTCAAAGTCGGTGCACTGTCCTTTGTGGTTAATCCTCACTATTTCTTATGGTAGGGTCAGGAAAATACAAATGAGAATGCTGGTGGAGAACCGGAAGCTGAAGTGAGGGTTGTAGATATACCAAGTCCATCTTCGACAGAGATTGATGCCAAAACTAGTAATCATTTACCACATGTAGATGTGATCAGTAAGTGTACTCACTGCTTCTCTGTAAATCATGAGCATGGTTTGTAACTCTCAGTTACAAAACCACTAATGTATGATGTTCCTTCATACTTTGATGTGTTCGTTTCATTACATCATTAGGCCTCAGAAGAAACATTTTGTATAGATAGTGCTGGAGGCTACTGGGCATACTACTTGTCGGGTCACTGTTTCAGCGGTTAAACTAACGTTGAGGTTGTGGGTTTGTACCGGAGCACAACCATTTTTGTTTAGATAATGCCTGAGGCTACCGGGCGTACTTTTTTAAAACCCTGCCTCTATGACTGGTGTTGCCTCCGAAATATCGCTACATCTTTAGTGATTGGGTCCACTTGTTTTTGCCAAAAACTGCATATTGTCTAGTTGTGATCCCTATAAAGTGGATCTGTTTTTTACCTCTCTCATGGGGGCATTGTTAAGAGCTTGTCCCACATTGGTCAAACTAATACCTCCAAAACTAGTGGTCAAGCAAGAATGTGCTTACATCTGTTGATGTGCTTCGTTGACTAGTGAAGGGAGTGAACCCTTGGGGCTAACGTTGCCACTAGGGTCGCTCCTCTTACTCTAGGGTCGCACTCTCTATGGAAAGATGAGTGGTTGTGCTTCACTAGCGAAGTCCATGCACCCACAGCTTGATCTACTAATGTTATCTTCGATCCGTCTAGGTCAAGACCTTCTCTTTACTCTCCCTTATGAACCCTTGGAAGAACTAATAAGAAAGAACTCACTAGAAAGCAAGCTACCTGTGAAACCCATACCCGGTCCGAACCAGATCAAAAATTTCTTATGAGCTTTGGCAGCCTGAGTCGGCTTCTCCTCTCACAACCTATTAGTTTTAGGATAGAGAATTTAGCTGGTTTATGTTATTGGTAGCTGGTAGCTAAAGCTCAAAAAGCCTTCTGCTAAAGTTAGACCTTTGGGATACATATTTCCTTCATGTTAAAGGTACCAATTTTGTAGCACCGACAATCCTAGAGGCCGGCGTGTCTCCGTGTCCGACATGGGGACACGCAGGGGACACGGATTAATTAATTTTTTTAGGGGGACATGGGAGGGACATGTATGGGGACATGGCAAGAGTTAAATATGGAAGTTTTTTAAAACTTTGGGGGATAAATGTGTAATTGCTTCAAGTATTTTGGATTAAAAGTGTTTTACGATGTATATATGATGCTTGTATAAATATTGAAGCTTCAAGCTTGTACACCTAATTATATTTTCACTTGTAGATACTAAATATTATTTATTTATTTTCTCTTTGTCTCGTGCCGTGTCAGTGTCTCCATTTTTTTAGAAATCCTGTGTCCGAGTCCGTATCTGTGTGTCCGTGCTACATAGGTTACCAATTATCCCAAAAGTTTAAGTTGTTAGGTAATGACCCAACAATGTATGGCAAGCTATCTAGATCACTCCCTTACTTGCAAAGGAATTGTGTTCGAAAATATATATTGAGGTATCCAACTGTTGTTATAATGATATTGGCCGAAATTGTTTACATTTCAGTCCTCTAGGAGTTTGAGTTTTACTGCCTAGTTTCTCCTAGCTTTACGCGGTTAATATGTGGTTCTGGAATTATGAAAAAAATAATCTTAGATAACCATGGGGCTCACTGTTTTACTTCTCCCTTTTGTGGAACATTTGAAAATGCTGAAATGCTCTTTCTGTGTAGCTCCAGAAGAAATTTCAGTTGTCGTCTGTGATGATAACCCAGATCGCGTGGAAATGGCTCAGCTTTATAACAAGGTAAAGTGTGTGTGGTCAAGTATTGGTAACTTATATAATGATTGGACATGTTACTTAACGTTTAGGATAATGCACCATATTCTCCAGCAAAGAAAATCTTACTCCTTTTGTCACATTTTCACTCTTCTTGTGTATATCAAAAAATGGTCTATCTTTTCTGCTGTTTCTTTTCTAGATGATTTTGAAAACTGTCCACCCTGATCAAAAAGAACACTTTGTCCACAAGAATTAATTAAGATCGTTTTTTGTTGCGAGGGAAAAAAAAAACTCGATTCTTTTCACTCACCAAGATACATTATCCGTTGACCGGTTATTAGGAATGACCACAGAAAGAGAATTAAAGTGGGAGGGAGGGAGTATACTGAAGGTTGTGAGCACTAATGTCTCTCTCTCTCTCTCTCTCTCTCTCTCTCTCTCTCTCTCTCAATGTAGATGTGTAAGGTAGTGGGAGAAAACAAGGACTCAATGGTGGAAAATTTGGCAAATGAACCAGCAGGTTTCCAGGAGAGGAAGAACCTCATTCCACTAGAAACTATTTGTACTGGTATAAACAGAATTCTCTCTCCTGTTCAGCAGAATTGTTCTAGCTCCCAAGAATGCAAACCAAATGCGGATTCACAGTTGGAGGAACCGAACAAAATTGCTGGAGATGACCAAACACCTTGTCCTGAAGCAGCTACCGATGTCAAGGTGCCAACAACGGAGTCGGGATATCAAACAGATTCATGCCCGCCTCGTTCCGAAGCTCCATCTTCTCCCAACAATGGAGCTGGAGATGACTTGGAAATGGAAGAAAAGCAGGAGGATGCCTATTCAAGTGCTGATGGTTCAACCGATGAAAGCACGGGGAAATAGTCCACCGGGGTCATTATTTTTATGATTAGAAATAAGACAAACAATGTTTCTGGCAAAAGTGCCTGAACTGGTTTTAGACTAATTTGTTTCAATTTCCGTCTGAAATTATTTGACTCGAGTAATGACAATTTGACAGTTCTAGAATAACTTCTTAGACTTAACTTATGGTGCTTTAGCAGTGTTCTTTTCTTTTCTTCTGGTGGCTTTGTTGATTCTTGGAGAAGTGCTTTGAGAAGAGACAAGTTCTCGATCGATGATCGTGGCTACTCTTTACCCTTTACGCACCAATGAATTCCTCATTGTCTAACCCTTACATGTAAGATTTTCAATCTACTGAATGGACCAAGAAAATTGTCTACATGTCTGATGGAGGATAGAGTGGTTAGGGAATTCACCAACATAGAGCTCTTTGCTGTTAATGCTGTCTGCTTCCTTGCCTTTGGTAGCTGATATAATGGCTTTTTCATTTGTGGATTGTGCGAGGAGAACAAGAAAATATGGAAGCGGGAATGTAAAAAGATGGCCAACTAATCTAGCGCTGCATGCAAAAGCCACAATTTCTTCCTGTAGCGGCGAACGACAACATAAAATGGACTGAAACGAAAAGAATCGATCATAATATTTATACAAATTCCTAGGTTTCTCTCGCAAAACGTGTTGAATGTTGATATGCATTTATCCCATCGAAACTCCCTCATAAATGTTGCAAATATCCAACCTGTTTGTACATTGATCCTATCTAAACTTGATCGCTCATAAATGTTGCGAATATCCAACCTGTCCGTACATTGATCCCATCTAAACTTGATGATCACTCATAAATGTCACGAATATCCGACCTGTTTGTACATTGATCCCATCTAAACTTGATCGCTCATAAATGTCGCGAATATCCGACCTGTTTGTACATTGATCCCATCTAAACTTGATCATTGACAATTCATAAATCAAAGAGATAAGTAGATCGTGCTATCTTAGATAAATCGCAGTCCAAGAAGTACAATAAACAATCGAAAAACGTATTATCCCAACTTATCTAACAAATTCAAACGTTCAAAATGTAGCCAAAAACTTATCTCAACCTGCCATATGCAGCCAAAAAAATTTCCCAAAATCAATTCAAACTATGTAAAGTCAGCATACTATGACCTTCATTTTAACCAACAAAGGTCCCCATTTTCGCTACCTGGAACTAACCCCGGTGTGGGTGGCCAATAGGTGTATGCAATAGTACGTGGGCATCTTTTTTGCTTCGTCGCCATTTAGGTCACCAGATCTGCATTTTCAATGTAGCATAAGAGTTGCTTCTTCTCCATTAACAAAAGAACGAAGGTGATGACTGGTGATTGAATGGGTGAACCGAATGATTCACTATTCACCGGTTTGATTCATCCTCACCCCCGGAATGCAGCTATTTTTAAAATTCATGGAATCCATTCCTATCTATTGTAAAACATAAATCGTGAATGGTACGACTGTAACAACTATGCGGCGTAACTTCTAAATGTCGCAACAACTTCAATAAACAAGTCAACAAACAATAGTTTGCACTTTGCAATACATGGTTTTTTTTTTGGGAACATGTTAGAAATGCATTGATAAAGATAAGAAAAAGTACAACTGTGTTGTCGCTGTTACAATAATTAAGACACGTCAACGACGAGCGAAGGCCAACTAGGGCCTAAGGAACAGAACACAAAGTACGGAACTGCAAAACACAAAATACAAAACAAACTATGCTATCGCCAGAAGATAACGGCCAACAAAAGGCTGAGGGACGCCGACGACGAGCGAAGGCCAACTTAAGGCCTAAAGAACAGAGCACAGTGTGAGCATGTGTATGCGGCAACAAAACTACAACAAACTAAAATTAACTACAGCTAATTAAACTTCTACTAAGAAGAAACAAACAGAAACCAGAAACCGCATCCGCGATACCGCCACCGTTTTTTTTTTTTTTTTGAACTGGTCAATACCATATACCAAGTACATGTGAACCACCTGAAGGTGCAACTATATTAGCTTCCTGGCTTGGTGTGGAGTTGAGCCCTTCGAGGAGTGACCGGTATTTCTGCGCAAATTCATCAATACTATTAGTTTTAATGGGAGAAAAACAAGACCTAAGATAAAATACAAAACCAACACAGGGAAGAAAAGGTTCTGTGCCTGGAGATGACTTGCCACATCTTCTCTAGTCAAATTCTCCTCATTCATCCACTCCATAATATAATCCTTTCAGGTGCAGCCTCTGCATTAGAAAGGGGTGAGTAGCAAAAGAAAGGCCGATGGATGTGGAAATTTTAAAGCATGATCAGCCAAGAGAAAAAAAACAGTGATTACAACTAAATTTGTGAAGAACGGAGACCTTATTACTGCCTCCAACTTATCCTTTTGCACAAACAATCGACAATTGAGATAAGCAAAAACTGAGACCTTGCAACAATGGGATTGATCTCACAAACAACATTAGTTTTCTTGCAATAACTAATCAGATCTCATCTCATGGGACTTCCTTGCAGGAGAAAAAAACAGTGCATGTTTGGGTTAAGCAAAAAATGTACTATTTCTCTGCAGATTGCAAAAAACAATGCATAGTTAGTGTTAGACTTTGTCTCACATCGCTCATCTAAGCTACTCAAGCTTGGATAGCCGGAAGAATTGGATAGTCGATTGAACAATCAGTTCAATTCAAAATTGGATACAGTTTTTTATTTTTCTAAAGCCTTTCATCTTCTATACCAGCCAACCATGGGATTATTTTATAGATATTGCAAAAAGAATACACATACTATTGAAAGTTGTTACAAGTTGCATGGATTTCCAGTTAGGCACCCACGGCATGCTTTAAAATTCAACATGACTTATTGTAGAGAAAGAAATTCACTACCATTATCACTCTCCATTTTGGCATTTGATAGTCGGAAGAATTGGACTTAGAGATGAGATGTTGACGGGTAGGTGATGGGTGGCCAAGGCAATGATGCTATGTAGAATTGGGATGGGTAGTATGGCAAGCAGCTGGCGAGGTGCGATCTGGTGACATGTAATAGAGGCCACCACTTTGCTTACCCCAGCCAATCATCCTCCCCATAGCTAAGTCTTGCAAAACACAGAAATCCGGGAATAAGATCACACAACAGTTTAAGGATTGGATAATTTTACTGGCAGACAAAAGATTTAATTGAAAGGAAGGCACATGAAGAACATCTTTTAAAACAACATCTTTGTTGAAAAGGAGTGTACCAGTAGAGTTAATAGGTACGGCAGAGCCATTGGGTAAATTAACAGAAGGTGCATGGAGTGGATGAGAATGAGAACATAAAGAAAAATCAGAAGCAATATGGTCCGTAGCACTACTATCTAAAATCCAACAATTTGAGGAGGTAGAATTAACAGAGGGATGATTATATAAACCTGCGACATTTGCATAAATATCATTATTACCATTGGATAAATGTGGTGCATTTGCCATGGCAGTGGTCAATTGGTTGGGAGATGCAACATGTGCAGCAACAGGATTGGATTGAGCACCATATTGCTGATTGTGCTGTCCCAGATGGTTGCTTGGTGGTTTAAAATTGGGATCATATTTGGGTTTAAAATTGGGATCATGCCGTGGGTGCCTAACTGGAAATCCATGCAACTTATAACAACTGTCAATAGTATGTGTATTCTTTTTGCAATATCTGCAAAATAATCCCATGGTTGGCTGGTATAGAAGATGAAAGGCTTTAGAAAAATCAAAAATTGTATCCAGTTTTGAATTGGACCGATTGTTCAATCGATTGTTGAAAAAATAATTGGATAATACGAAAGCGGTGATTTAATGGTTGTTGCAGAAAGTTAAAAAGGGACCACGGTGGACAAAGAAAAAATAGCTAGGTATAGAACCCTAGCTCTGATACCATGTTGAATTTAGGAGAGCGAAATATTGAGAGAATATTGGCTTATTTCTAAATGAATACTTTACAAAGATACATACTCCTTTATATACAAAGAAGCTAAACTAGGAAGGAAGTTAAACTTAGGAAAGAATAAATATACAATATTCCTATGCTACAATCACGGATCCTCAATCAATCAATTAGGCAACTGATTAGGAAACCGGATTTTTCTTTAACAGTTAATATATTCTAGAGGCCACTCCATCTTTATTCAATTGGATTTAGATTGGAACCTTCCAAGAAATTTAACATGGTATCAGAGCTAGGTCTTAGGTGGCCTCACCTCTCGTGGGAGAGTCTCTGTCAACCGAAGCAAATCTTCTGGTTAGCTCAATTTGCACCTTCACGTGTATCCGTCCTGCACGTGAGGGTGTTAGAATAGCTCATCTAAGCCAACCAAGCTTTGTTAATATATTGGCTTAATTGCAGGAACACCCCCTAAACTATCACTTTTTGGCAACTTTACCCCCTTAAGTTTAAATTCGAGCAACTTCACCCCCCTTAACAACCAAATTCAAGCAACTTCACCCCCTCCCCCATTTTCTGTTAAAAAAATAGACGAACTGAAATAAAAAGACCTACGTACCCCTAAGCTTTAAAAAAAAAACACGATTTATACTTCGAAGAAAAAAATGATTGATCGCTCCCACCACATTTTCATCTCTGTCTCTCTCTCTCTTGCGCGCGCGCACTCTCTTCATCATGGGTCAAGGTCGACCGAGACTGAAATCCTAGAACCAATCTCCCCATCTCCCACCTCCAATTGAGGAGAGAGAGAGAGAGAGAGAGAGAGAGAGAGAGAGAGAGAGAGGAGGGGTCTATAATGGGTGTGTAAAGGGCATTTTGGTATGTTAAATTACTTTTCCATCCAATTTTCCATCCAAATTGCTAACAGAATTGGATAGAAAATGGGGAAGGGGGTGAAGTTGCTCGAATTTGGTAGTTAGGGGGGGTGAAGTTGCTTGAATTTAAATTTAAGGGAATGAAGTTGCTAAAGAGTGATAGTTTAGGGGGTATTCTTGCAATTAAGCCTAATATATTCTAGCATCTATAGGAATCTCTTCAAAAAGAACAGTGCACATTTAGAAGCAAACAAAAAATAGGCTTTCTCTCCATATTTTCATTGCATCACATGAGCCTCGGCCAATTACGTCTATCCGCTAGAAGTCTGTTCAATAACCATCTACAAAATCACTTCAATTCCCTTAAGAAAGATAAATCCAGTAGACATCAAAAAATTTGTACTGAGTTCAGGGATAATAGAAAACAACCCCCGACATTACATAAAAGCCCAATCCGATGGTTGAAAATTGCAAATTAAATATAAAATGAGGGCACTTCAGTTCTGGAGGTACCGTTGCAGTAAGTTCTCTAGGAATGGAGGGCAAACATTTGGTCAACGTGGGTGTAGATCAACATCGGCATTTCTTACAATAAGTCTAGAACCACAAACAATCACACTTCATGGATGTTTCATCCTTTACATATATCAACTAGTACAAGGTTTCGAAAAATATTAGTATTGCCCATACAAAACCGTTGTAGCATAATTAATCTGAACTTCAAACGATTTTTTTTTTTTTGATAACTCGGTATACAACCTAATAGACCGACTAATGTCGTGGTGCATTTCTTGTTTCAGCTTTCAAATCCGGATGGGAGTTTTATTTCCCTTTTCTTGTTCTTTTCCTTTTCATTTTACGTCGCATCATTCCGTTGGGAATACGCATGAGGAAAAGATAGGAAATAATTGGGATATGTTTGGTCAATTCTTCACTTTCATGCTTTTGTGCTACTTGCAGAATGCATTCCAGATTACATATTTCTTGTGGATATGGGTAAGGATTCTATACCTCAAACTTTCCAATCAAAATCTGATTTCTAATGATCGACGTAAATAACATAGGACCTGGCTTTGTATACAGTACTCATTTGGGCTGAAATCTTGCTTCCATGATAATTTCAAGCTTGTGATTGCGAAAACCGCAATTAGGGCAAGTCTTTTTTTTGTTGTTGTCTCCCACAGTTCCTGTTTTCTAGTCAAAATCTAAATAGCCACCTTGTTAATTGAGAAAATTATCTGAAACACTGCAATTGACCATGAATTGCTTGAATGAACTTTGTTGGGGCTCACAAGTTTGGAGTCCTGTTCCTGTGCAGCTACATTACCCTCCCACTGTATGCCCTTATAGCCCAGGTACTTGCTCAAATGAAAATCTCTTGGGAAAATGACGGCCTAGAACGTGTTTTGATAATTAATACACGTCAAGGATATTTTCAGCATTAACAAATGTTCTCAGCATATCCTTGAAGGGTATTAATTATCAAAATACGTTCTTGGCCGTCATTTTCCCAAATCTCTTCCTCTAATTTGTGGGGTCATAAAAGATTTTTTTTTCTCATTCAGCAAACTTTATTATCATAAAAGTCTTGGACGACACGTCAACACTGATCCATAGGAAGCATGGACGCTTTTAAGATGGTGACGTGTCCATGTCGGAACACCAACGGTTGTTGGACAATGAGAGACTCATGTCCATCATAAAACATAATACCGTTTCAACAAAACTAGTAATGTTAAGAAAAGGTTGAAAGTCATTTTCCACTAAATTGTTCCTCTCTTCGACAATTTCAATGAATTATATATTTTTGCCTTCCACAATTTTGAGACCCTTATTCCTGAAATAATGTTTGAGCAAAAAATAGGGACACTCAAATTTGCCTCAAAGTGGTATAGGTACTATCTACTTTGCGATAACTAGACATGTAACTCAAACTTGTGTTTTGATCTTTGAAATCAAGCCCAAGAGAAGAGTGCTGATGACTGGAGTCAAGCTGTCCAATCTTGCAATGAGAATAAGTTTTTAATCTTAGGTGCAATGGCTGTCGGTAGTTTTTTGTTTGTCATAAGTATTCTTTTTGTGTGTTGGTGGAGATGCACACATCCGGATGCTCAGGAGGGCTAGAGCTGAGCAAGCTGCAATAGAGCCTGCTGAAGTAGAGCTAGCCGCAGCACAGCCAACCCAACCAGCCTAGGCACACAGACTTGATTGAGGAATTTCCGTTACTTGCTTTTTATTCAGTGAAGCAATCGGATTTGGCGAATCCAAATGTCAAATATGCCAAGGCCTGTTTGAGCATGGGAGGAATGTACAAGTCCGCCCTGCATGCAATCATATTTTTCATAACTAGTGCATCATTGTGTGGTTGACAGTTGACATCACGCACACACTGGCCTATATGCCGCCATGACTATGTAGGTTGAGAACCTAGAGTGTAGTCCTTGATACACCTTGAAATATGTTATGGTTTTCCTTTCCATCCTACTTTACTCACTTATATGTAAAGTGTAGAATAATTCAAACATCGTCGATAATTTGAATATATTATGTCTGTTCAAATTTTTTACTTGCATAGATATCACATGCACAACCCATGATATCGTAGATGTATAAAATTTCTTACAGTACTGCTAGTGGAGTGTTTCGGATCTGGTAGTGACTACGAAGAGTTGTACAATTGCGTTCTCACTCCTTTCAATCTTTGTATCTGTTACAAGTGATGAATAAAATTCTTTTTTACTGTACCTAAGCCTGGTACTAAACAACAGGTTTGGGTGGTTAAAAGAGGTCAGAATACTATTCAGATTGGTGAGCAGGTGCAGGTAGCTTCTGTCCCCTCTCGTGCAGTTGTTGAAGCTGTTTTGGATCCAATTAGTTCTATCATTTCTCAGGCAGATCATGTGTTAGCTTCTAGTCAGCTTGTAGGGGGTTCTGGGGTATGTTTGGATGAGGTTCACATGCCAGGGTCTGCTCAAAGGGTTATTTGCGTAGGCAACACCTCTGATCCTAATAAGTTTGCAGTGTTACAGCTCCCTTCAGATGAAGTCCTTGTTGAAGGGGTTGCTCTTCTTCCCTCTGAAGCTGAATTTCATGATGGTTTGATCCAAGGTGTGGAGCCTGTTATTATTCCTCGTGCTAAAAAGAGTAGGGGTAGGAATAAAGGTAGGGGGCGTAAGTGAGTACTTTTCTTTAATGGTTAAAGTAGGTTCTTGGAATATAAGAGGGTTGAATGATCCTCTGAAACAAAAAGAAGTCAGATCTGTCATCTTAGCTAATAAGTTTAGTCTGTTTGGTGTGGTTGAAACTAAAGTTCGATATGAAAACATTCCATCCACTATGGCTGTTTGCTTTCCTCATAGTTGGAAAGCTGTTCATAATTACACTACTGGTCCTGTTGCAAGGATTTTTCTGGGTTGGGATAGTGCTGTGTTTTCTGTTTCGCCTGTTTTTACTTCTGATCAGCTTCTAGTAGTAGAGGTGGATTTTATTCAAGACAAGAAGAATTTTCTGCTGTCTGTGGTCTATGGTCATAATAGAATTGGGGATAGAAGATCTCTTTGGGAGGATATGAGGTATGTTTATCAGTTGGATATTTCTAAACCCTGGATTCAGCTTGGTGACTTTAATGTGGTCAGGGCTTCTTCTGAACGGCTCATTGGTTTTGATAATTCTGCAGCTGTTGACTTTAACAATTGTTTACTACATATTGCTCAGGATGACATGCCCTCCAAAGGTTTTTGGTTTACCTGGACAAATAAGCGGGGAGGGGATGGTAGCAATAAGAGTAAACTAGATAGAGTGCTCACTAACCTTGCGTGGTTGAATATGTTCCCTAATGCTGAAACTTTTTTTCTTGCTCCTGGGGTTTCAGACCATTGCCTTATCTCTGTGGCTATGGTCTCTCCTAATGGCAGACGGAAGCCTTTTAAATTTTTCAACTTCTGGCTGCAACATCCTGATTTTGATCAGATTTTGAATAATTCTTGGTGTGATCCTGTGGAGGGAGGGCCTATGTTTGCTCTCTCTTCCAAGCTTAGAAGATTAAAGAGTGTTTTGAGACAGCTGAACCTGAAGTGCTACTCTAACATTAGTACAAGGGTTCTGGAAGCTAAGGCTGAGTTATGTACTGTGCAAGAAAGATTGTTTGCCTCTCCTACTGATGACAACTTATGCACACAGGAAAAGGAATTAGTTTCCAAGTATATGGAGTTACGATATGCAGAAGAGGCTTTTGTTAAGCAACGTTCCAGGATCAAATGGTTAGCTTTAGGAGATAACAATACTAGATTTTTCCACCAAAAAGTTTGTGCTCACCGAGCTAGGAACACCATCTTGAGTTTACAAAATAGTGAAGGCCTAATACTAGAAGATCCTATGGCTATTAGACTAGAAATTCTGGGTTACTATGAAGGATTGCTTGGTACCCCTTTTAGCAATAGAGTTGATGCTAAGCTCCAGCTTCAGAATGCTATCCTTTCTAAAGTTTCTGCTCCTCAGAAAGCAGTGTTGATTGCTCCTGTTTCTGAGGCTGAGATCAAGAAGGCTTTGTGGTCTATTAATGGGGATAAGTCCCCAGGCCCGGATGGTTATAACTCCCTCTTTTTTCAGAAGAATTGGCAAGTGGTGGGTGCTAATTTGATTACCGCTGTTCAGTATTTTTTTGCGACTAGTACCATGCCCCAAGCTTGGAATGCTACAGCCATTTCTCTTATTCCTAAGGTCAATTCTCCTACCTCTGTTAAAGATTATAGGCCTATTTATTGCTGTAATGTAGTGTATAAATGCATTACCAAGGTGTTGGCTAACAGATTACAACCTCTCCTTCCTAGTCTTATCAATCAATCTCAGTCTGCTTTTGTCAAGAACAGATCTATAGTTGATAATATTCTGCTAATGCAAGAACTGGTTAGGGGTTATCATAGGGATATTGGTGAGCCTAGAAGTGCTATTAAGATTGACTTGATGAAGGCTTACGATTCAGTGGACTGGTCTTTCCTCTTTGACATTATGCAGCTAATGGGCTTTCCTTTTGCATTCATTAAATGGGTCAAAAGTTGTGTTTGTTCAGCAAGATATTCTGTTGTCATCAATGGGTCTTTGGAGGGTTATTTTAAGGGCAAGAGAGGTTTGAGACAAGGTGATCCTCTGTCTCCCTATCTTTTCCTCTTTGTTATGGAGGCATTTACTGCTCTTCTTCGTTCTAGAGTGGATATGGGTCCTTTCAGCTTTCATCCTAAATGCAGAAGTATAGGCCTGACTCACTTGGTGTTTGCTGATGATCTATTCATCCTGTGTGGTGCCTCTCAGGACTCTTTTCGTCTTATCAATCAATTGTTGACAGATTTTCATTCTTTTTCTGGGCTCAAACCTAACATGCAAAAGAGCTCTGTTTTTTATGCTGGGATTTCTGAGCCTGTTAAGCTTAATTTGAGTAGTATTTTGCCCATCCCTGAAGCTCACCTCCCTGTAAAGTACCTTGGTGTTCCTCTTATATCTACTCGTTTGAAGGCTGCTGACTGCTTGATTCTTAAGGAGAAAATTTTGAAAAGGATTCAGGGTTGGTCCAATAGACCGATTTCATATGGAGGTAGAGCACAGCTGATTCAGTCAGTGCTCTTTTCTGTGCAAGTCTACTGAAGCTCCATATTTGTTATTCCTAGCAAAACCATCAAAGAAATTGAGAGTACTTTGACGGCTTTCCTTTGGTCAAGTTCAGAGATGAAGTCCTCTGCTGCTAAAGTCAAATGGAACCATGTTTGTAGCCCTAAGGAGGAGGGTGGTCTTGGCTTTAGGAGGATAAAGGAATGGAATAAAGCCACAATGCTTCGACACCTTTGGGCCATTTGTAATAAAGCTGACACTCTCTGGGTAAAATGGATCCATACTTATATTATAAAAGGTCAATGTTTTTGGTCCATGGACATCCCAAGTGATGCCTCTTGGACAATGAGAAAGGTGTTGAACCTTAGGAGTTTGGGTCAATCCCTCATTAAATACCAGGTTGGGAA
This sequence comes from Rhododendron kiyosumense, assembly GCA_019656275.1. Taxonomy (NCBI): domain Eukaryota; kingdom Viridiplantae; phylum Streptophyta; class Magnoliopsida; order Ericales; family Ericaceae; genus Rhododendron; species Rhododendron kiyosumense. The sequence continues at coordinate 253,132 of BPLS01000370.1, read as the reverse complement.
TGGTAAGAATACTCACTTATGGTTGGATAATTGGCATCCTTTGGGTCCCCTTTTTAAAAGATTTGGGGAAAGTGTTGTGTACAATCTTGGCAGGTCTTTGCTTTCAAAGGTGTCCTCTATTATTCACAATGGGGCTTGGAGATGGCCTAGGCAAAGGAATAGGGTTACTCAGTTTATAGTAGTTCACACCCCCCCAGATTTTCAGCCAAATTGTTTACAAGAAGATTCCGTCGTGTGGCTCCCTCATCCTAGTGGCTTTTCAGTATTTTCTGCATGGGAAGCTATTAGGGTGAAACTTCCAGTTCAAGATTGGGCTCATGTGGTTTGGTATAAGAAGAATATCCCAAAGTGGTCCTTTATCTTGTGGTTGGCTGTCCAACAAAAGTTGAACACTAGAGATAGACTTTTGAGGTGGGGCATGACTGTAGACGGTGATTGCACCTTTTGTTCCACTGGACAGGAAACCCACCATCACCTCTTTTTTCAGTGTCCTTTGTCTCTCTCTGTGTGGGATAGCATGTGGAGAAGGTCTTTAAGTGTCCAAATGCCCTCTACCTTGCCTGAAGTCATTGCTTGGTATATCCAACAAGTGAAAGGAACAAGTTTCAGAAGTTTGCTTTTGAGGAATGTCTTAGCAGCAACTGTGTATAATCTTTGGATGGAAAGGAATCAACGGGTTTTCAATCAAAATGCCTCAACACAAGATCAGATTATACTTCGAACTATTTCCTGTGTTCAAGAATCTTTGTGTTTGAAGAGGGGAGTAGATAAGACACAACTAAACGGTGCTCTTTGCAGTAGTTGGGGACTCACGGACAAGATTTTTGGCCCTTCGCACCAAGTAGCTCTGGAGTTCGGAAGTTCGAATTGGATGTATAGTTTTCTTTCTAGTTTTTATTCTTGATTGTATTAGCTGGTTTTAGTTTTGTGATGTATAGGTGCTTTGTTCTTTTCGGGGGAATGCCCCTTTGAGTTTGTAGTTGGGTTTGAGCTTTTTAATAGAAAGTGCTTATCAAAAAAAAAAAAAATCTTTTTTACTGTTTAGGAAAAAAAACATGAAGAGTTAAAAAGGCATATGATCGGTATTTCATTTAGTCTAAGGTTCTTTTGTTAACTTTTAGCCTTCAAAAAAACTGGAGCTAGAAACTGAACTAAGTTAGCTAGCCCACTTCTTCTTAGGATCCGAAGAAGCGCATAACCCAGGAAGATGCTGAAAAATCTTCCCAGCCGAAACATTTACATCATCAATTTGCGCTGCTGTCTTGTGGATGTTTTGAAAACGTGGCATGGGCACGACAAAGACATGGAAAAAGCACGGGCACGGAAAAAGCACGGACATGAAACGACATGAGTAAATATAATAGGACAAGCTATTATATTTATTTTCTAATATTTTGTGTTTTGATTTTTGAAATTAGGCCCAAGAGAAGAGTACTGATGACTGGAGTCAAGCTGTCTAATCTTACAACGAAAATAAGTTTTTAATTTTAGGTGCAATGGCTGTCCGTGGTTTTTTTGTTTGTCATATGTATTCTTTTTGTGGGTTGGTGGAGGTGCACACATCCGGATGCTTAGGAGGGCTAGAGCTGAGCAAAAAAAAAGAAAACAAACTTTTGCAGTCCCCCTTGATCTCCTCACTACTATTCTCTACTGCATTCATATCACTCCTAACCGTGCATCTACCCATATCAACAAAATAAGATTAAAAAACAAGGAACAGAGAAATAACCCAAAACACAAAGAAGAAGAAGAAAAAGAAGAAGAAGAGGAGGAGGACGACGACGACGCGGAAGACAAAGAAGAAGACGACGAGGAGGAGGAAGAAGACGAGGAGGAGGAAGGATACGAGGAAGAAGAAGAAAGCTTGAGGGAAGCTTGATCATTGTCCACAGCCAGAACTTGCATGCTCACAGAAACTGGCCACTGGGTTCATCCATACTTCAAAGAAGAAGTAAGCTTGAGGAAGAAGAAGAAGAAGAAAGCTTGAGCGAAGCTTGATCATCGTCCCCAACTAGAACTCTACATGCCCACAAGAAACTGGCCACTGGGTTCATCCGTACTTTGAAGAAGAAGAAAGCTTGATGGAAGTTTGATCATCGTCCACAGCGAACTCGCATGCCCGCAGTGGCTAGTTCATCCATATTTCGAAGAAGAAGAAGAAAGCTTAAGGGAAGCTTGATCATCGTCCACAGCCAGAACTCGTCCATACTTCGCCAATTGATACTCATTTTGTTCTCAGTAGGGAGGAAAAAACTGAAGCAGAATTCTGAAAATATTCTTTATGCTCTTGCAAGTCTGTATAGACTGTATTACTAGTATTTTTTTAGATTCTTTTGCTTACCAAAATTATTTTTACTTTCCATTAAAAAAAGTCCGTATTATAGAAGGAGAGTCTTTTATTTTAGGAAAGTTGATTTGCTACCATAGTATGAACTAGAGGCCGGGCACACACACGCATCACGTGTGTTCCGAACTCTAGTATTAACCTATCGTGACAGGTAAACAATAATTAAATAAACCAAGTAAATTGTTTACATATATATTGTGATAACAAGTGACACATTGCACATAATAAAATCATACATTACCATACTAACGCCGTCACCGTGGCCGGTTTTTTCACGTTCTAATTCATTAGTACTCTTTTATTAAATTTTGTAAATTGTGTTAGTTTTCACGGAGAACCTCCATTTTGCATCGTAAACAGGTGTTCTCTCAAGTTTTCATTTCCCCTAGCTATGAAACAAAACTACTGGGAGAACCTCCATTTTACACCGTAAACAGTTATTGTGGTGATTTACTTTTTCGACCCTATAGTTTTTACCCACTGCAGTTGTGGGCATTGTAAAAATCAGTTTTTAGATAGGCAATTTCTTAATGGAAATTGATTTTCGCGCTCCATTTTTAACGTGAAGTTACTAGTCACTTCATGAACAAAGTGGATCGCCGTCAGTAAAAAATGGAATGCGAAAATCAAAATCCTTCGTGAATTTAGGTAAAATCAGTTGTTAGGGGCTTTTCTAGGATATTTCTGAAAACAAATTCTAGGTACACCACACGGATTTCGGGTTGGGGTAGTGCACTGTGCTGCGCACTTTCGAGCAGTCAAATCGTGCATCCGACGGCTCGGATCTCATCTCAACAACCAATAATCGAGAGCATTCATTGTAGAGAAGAGATCGAACCGTCGGATGCACGATTTGACGGTTCGGAGGTGTGCAGCACAATGTTGCGCACACTATTGTATAACACCATCCCTCAACCCACATTACACCAAAATCACTATGTTTTTTGTGGGGCCCACTCCGGATGCCACAAAATATAAGAAAATTTCAATAAATTTTTAAATAATGTTTTATGGGGCCCTCTAAAACAAGAAAAAGCCTACAAAAATCTTGTCGGAATTTAGGCTTCGTTCTTGTAAATTTATAAGTTTAATTTATTTAAGTATTTTTTTATTTTTCGTAACTCTTTGTTTAGTTTTTCGTCGTAATTTTTTGAATTGATCGTTCGTCTCTCGTCGAGACGAATCGAAAAAGCATAAAAGTATGGGCTGATATTGAAAGAATTCAAATAAAATGGCACTTTAGACAAATAAGACAGGGGCAAATTTTCGTAATCGTCCCTCTAGTTTCAATTGCTACCAAATAAATCTTGTAGTTTGTTTTACGTTCCAAAGTGGTAAAATCGTTAACACCAAACTAACGAAAAAATATGATTAAAAAATTAAATGTTCCAATTTTAAATTCGATTAAACCGGTAATCTTATTTTTTTATTATTTATTCTAGATGTTAATTTTCAATCCCATTAAACTGGTATTCTTATTTTTTTATCATTTATTTTAGACGGTGGTAATGAATTTTTGGCTGCCTTCCAACGAGCACCAACGTCTTCTCTCTCTCTCTCTCTCTCTCTCTCTCTCTCAGATTTCTACAGATCCCGTCGATCCCGTTTACTTTCTGTAATTCAAGACGTTGGGCTAGAATTTTCTAGCCGAAGAAACCCGCAGTCATTCTCTCTCTCTCTCTCTCTCTCTCTCTCTCTCTCTCTCTCTCTCATGGATCCGCCTACTTCATGGGATTCCCTTCGAAAGCAGGTACGTTTCGTTTGCAGCCCTAAAATTATACTTACGTATGTTAACATATGTTGTAACGCTTGTGTTTGGATACGTCTTCTGTGCGATGGATTGAGATCAATTTCATTGACCAAGTCCCATTTGACCGACCGTTCTGAATTTAGATATTGAAGTTTTTCAATTGCCTCTTTTGCGATCTAAAGATATTGTTTCGGTTCCGTTGAGGTTTGGTATTCTGTGATTAATGCATTTGGAAAAATTATGGATTTTTTAGGGCAAATTGGTGACGTGGGTTTTGTTGATGGAAAGAATTATGAAATCTGGGTGAAAATTGATTGCGATCTGTAAATTGGGAACCGGAGTTGTTTGAAAAATTATAGGGTTGATGTCAATGTATGGAAAAAGAAGGCATGGTTGTGGGTGAAAAGATACTTTGTAGTTTGTGGAATCATTTGAAGAAGTGAAAAGGTAGCACTGGACAGAGCTCAGTGGAAAAATAGGATTCATACAGCCGGCACCAATTGATTGGGAATTTGGAACACAAGGCTTGGTTTTGGAATCATTTGAAGCATCCTTCATTTTTATCAGAAGGAAATCTTGTCAACATTAATGATTCATTTGACAAAAGATGTGAAGTTTTGTCAATTAATACTCTTCTTTGGCGAATTTTGGTTCGAAGGAAAGAAAGTGAGAACTCAGAATGCATGAACAACTGTTGGAATAAGGTTCTCCATTAATGTAGCCTCATTCCCAAATGCTGGCTTCAAAGCTAGGAGCCTTGTTGAATAACCCATTAACACTCAACCAAGCAAACCAAATCCATGCACTCATTCTCACCAGCGGTCTTAACCATCTCCAACCCTTACTCATCCGTCAACTTCTCGTACCCCAACTCAGTAACTCTCAACCCACAACTCAATATCTTTGTTTAATTCTCTCCCATATGCAAGACCCAGATGTTTTTTCATGGTCTTGTACCATTAGGTTCCTTTCCCTTCACAATCAGTTTAGAGAGGCTTTTAATATGTATGTAAAGATGCATAGATTGGGTTTGTGTCCAAACACTTTTTCCTTGTCTTCTTCTTTGAAGGCATGTGGTAGGATTGGGTATAAGATTGGCGGGGTTTCAATTCATGCTCAAGTTCATAAACATGGGTTTTGTAAGGTTGTTTATGTGCAAACAGCTCTTGTTGATTTTTACTCAAAGGTAGGGTGTGTGGAGATTGCGCGGAAGGTGTTCGATGAAATGCTTGAGAAAAATGTGGTTTCTTGGAATTCGATACTGTCTGGGTATGTGAAGTCGGGGAATTTGGCCGTGGCGCGTAGCATGTTTGATGAGATGCCAGAGAAGGATGTTATTTCTTGGAATTCAATGGTTTCGGGATATGGGAGAGAAGGGAATATGGAGCAAGCGTGCGCTTTGTTTCGCCAGATGCCAGAGAGAAATGTAGCTTCTTGGAATGCGATGATTAGTGGATATTTGGATAGTGGGAAGGTAGAATTGGCACGGAGTTTCTTTGATGCAATGCCTAGAAGAAATAACGTTTCGCTGATTACAATGATTAGTGGGTACTCAAAATGTGGTGATGTTGAATCTGCTATGGATCTCTTTGACCAGATGGGTGAGAAAGATCTACTGTTGTACAATGCCATGATAGCTTGCTATGCTCAAAATAGCCGATCAAAGGAGGCCCTTCAGCTATTCAACAAGATGATTCAGCCCAATGTAAATATTCTACCAGATAAAATGACATTTGCTAGTGTTCTATCCGCTTGTTCTCAATTGGGAGATATGACATCTGGGTCTTGGATCGAGTCGTATATGAAGCAACTCGGAATTCAGATTGATGACCATTTGGCTACTGCCTTGATAGACTTGTACGCAAAGTGCGGAAGCATTGATAAGGCATACAAGCTGTTTCAACTCTTGCAGAAGAAGGATTTGGTTTCCTATTCTGCAATGATTCTGGGATGTGGATTAAACGGTAGGGCAAAGGAAGCCATCACGTTATTTGAACAAATGATAGAGGCCCGAATTTCTCCAAATTTAATTACTGTCACTGGGATATTAACCGCCTATAACCATTTTGGTTTGGTTGAAGAAGGCTACAAATGCTTTAACTTGATGCAGAAGCATTATGAACTTGTGCTCTCGGCGGACCATTACGGAATTATGGTCGATATGTTAGGGCGGGCGGGGCGATTGGAGGAAGCATATGAGTTGATAAAAAGCATGCCAATGCAACCACATGCTGGGGTTTGGGGAGCTTTGCTTCTTGCTTGCAGCGTGCATAGTAATCTTAGGATAGGGGAGATTGCGGCTAAGCACTGCTTTGAGTTAGAGCCTGATGTAAGTGGTTATCGGTCTCTGCTTTCCAGTATATATGCCTCGGTTGGGAGGTGGGATGATGCCAAGAGTTTGAGAGAGGGTTTGCAGGAAAAGATTCCTGGTTGTAGTTGGATGGAACAGAGTTGAGTCAAATCAAAAGGTGGGTGTAAATTACTAGTGTTCATTGGTTGGATGGGGACACTGTCGCACGTTATAGTTCTATTTTCACCTGACCACTTTGGCTGTGTTTGGTGTCATGGAATTTTGGAGCAGAGTTGAGTTAAATCCAAGGTGACAAAGGCTATAAGCCTGTAAATCATATCTGATTCATTGGTTGGATGAAAGCACTTATACTTTCATATATCCCATTGGATTCTGAATTTGTGGCAGGATGTTCCAAGGGGAGGAAATTGTTGGGGATTATTTTCAGAGGGATGTGTGGAGGGTTTTTGCTTCTTCGCTACATTATTTTAGTTGCTCTTTTCCTTTTCCTTTTCCTTTTCCTCTCTCTCTGTAGATCCCTCCATCAAAACACTGCCTCAAGAGTTTGTGAAATCCTAATTTTAGATGTCCTTGCTATAAAATGGAGATGGAAGGTCTGTTCTGTGGGAGGGATGGCAGTGTCTCATTTTGTATTGCAGTTTATCAGATGTTCTGTGTTTGTCAATTGACCACCTAACATTGGGTAAGCATTTGCTTCCATGATCTTACGGTACTGATTGGAATTTTGCATATGTCAACAGTTCCATTTATCAGTGTTCTTTAGTTTGTGTTATGTGATTGTTTGGCAAGTTGGATGTAACAGAAAAAGTAACGTGAATACAATAACATACGTACGAGATGCATGTTTCCTATCATTCTTGACAACTTCTTGTTTATAGTTAGTTAAGTTGATGACGAAAGTGGCTGAGATTATCTTCTATTACAACTAACATATAAATTTTTTATTTGATATGGTCCAACAAATTATCAGATTAAAGTTGTTTTTAATCTGCTTGTCATGTTTTAGGTGATATTGTCCCCTAGCTGTATCGTTCTTTAAGTAACAGGGAGCTCCTAAAGTGGTGCCGCTCTTACCTTTGGAGTGCGCTCCTCCGCTCCCAAGTAAGGAGATTGACTGGAGCCCACTCCCATCGATGCTTCTTATGACGATGGAAACTTTTGAATGACCCTTGTAGGGAAAAATAGGGATTTATCAAATGGTCTTTGATGAACTCATATATCTAGCCCAAGTCATCTTAAAGAAAACCATAAAATGTAACACCCCCATTTCTTACACCTATGGTGAACTTGACCCATATTTTCAGTACCTAAAATGATTGCCCTTTTAAAGTGCATATTCTAGGCTACATTATTTTTGTAATATGTGCACTTTTCTTTCATACTTCCAACCTTGGGAACTTTCATATTCCTTCGCTTCTGCTAAGAAGCCTGGACACTTATATGGAGGCGGCCTATGAGTTGGATGCCCAATTTCGACAATGACATTCCATCCTCCTAAAACTAAATGCATAATATCACATATACTTAACTGGCAGCAAGACTATGTGAACCCTTTGAACATGTCCTAGGCCCGCCAATGATGGATTCTCGTTGTGTTGAATGTGTTAAGGTGCTTGTTCTAGGAATGCAATTGGAACAACAATTTTTTTGTGTTCTTTAAATGTGTTGCGTGCCCCTTCTACACCTGGTTAAATAATGCCTCTATGACTGGTGTTGCCTTCGAAATATCGCCACATCTTTAGTGATTGGTTCCACTTGTTTTTGCCAAAAACTGCATAATGTCTTATTGTGATCCCTATAAAGTGGATCTGTTTTTTACCTCTCTTGGGGGAGCTTTTTCCCGCATTGGTCTACTAATACCTCCAAAACTAGTGGACAGTGGTCAAGCAAGATTGTGCTTACATCTGTTGATGCACTTCGTTGACTAGTGAAGGGAGTGAACCCTTGGGGCTAATGTTGCCACTGGGGTTGCTCCTCTTACTCTTGGGTCGCACTCTCTATGGAAAGATGAGTGGTTGTGCTTCACTAGCCAAGTCCATGCACCCGCAGCTTGATCTACTAATGTTATCTTCGATCCGTCTAGGTCAAGACCTTAGTTGCAGGAAATGCCTAACTCGGAGGCGCTCCCGCACGAGAACCGTGAATCCCCGCTTCTCACTCAGAAACGTGATGGGAGCGCGTTCCCCTTGAGATGGGATCGCGCTTCTACGGTAGATGGAGAGAGAGAGAGTTGGCCGGTGGAGAGATCAGTCGTCGTCGGCTATGCTACGCGGATCCCTTGTTTTGGGCAGCGACGAAGAAGAAGAAGGGGTAAGAGGCGTACCTCGTTTTGTCGATGTGTGGAAGCCGATATGGTCGACGCAGCTGCTGCAGAACGATGTGCAGCTCGGTGGTTTTTTTTTTTTTTCTGGCTTTAGGGTTTTTTTTAAAAAAAAAACAGATAGGGTTTGTTTTAAGTATTATTTGGGGTTGTAAAGTTGGGCTTCGTATGTTGTTTAATGGGCTTACTTATTCTTTACTACTAAATTGGCTTGTATATTTCAGCAAACATGATTAAAGTAGATTCTACAACAAAATAAATGGGCCTACATTAGCTTTTTGATGCGCTGCGTTATTTTGTTTATGTATTCAGCCAAATTATAGTTTCAAGACCTTATGTTTTAGTTTATTACTCGATAGACCCCTTATCTTGCCTTTATTGGTAAATTGTGATATACTACTTGTTATATAAAAAATGAAGCGTACAAAAATTATCTAAAAAATTGACATAAAATACATATTTTCTGTATAATATAAATAAAAAATATGGAAAGTACCAAAAATAAAATAAAGATATGGTATTATTTAAAATATATGTAAATAAAATAAAATATACATAGCCGCTCCCAGTCTTAGGAGCTTCTTGGTACCTCCACTCCCCCGCTCCCTCTTCGTGCAACTAAGGTCAAGGCCTTCTCTTTACTCTCCCTTATGAACCCTTGGAAGAACTAATAAGAAAGAACTCACTAGAAAGCCGGTCCGAACCAAATCAAGAATCTGCCTGAGTCTGCTTCTCCTCTTGCAACCTATTAGTTTTAGGATAGAGAATTTAACTGATTTATGTTATTGGTAGCTGGTAGCTAAAGCTCAAAAAGCCTTCTGCCAAAGTTAGACCTTTGGGATACATATTTCCTTCATGTTAAAGTTACCAATTTTGTAGAACTAACAATCCTAGAGGCCGGCGTGTCTCTGTGTCTGACATGGGGACACGTGGGGGACACGGATTAATTAATTTTTTTAGGGGGACACGGGAGGGACACGAGAGGGACATGTATGGGGACACGGCAAGAGTTAAATATGCAAGTTTTTTAAAACTTTGGGGGATAAATGTGTAGTTGCTTCAAGAATTTTGGATTAAAAGTGTTTTACAATGTATATATGATGATTGTGTATAAATATTGAAGCTTCAAGCTTATACACCTAATTACATTTTCACTCGTAGACAATAAATATTATTTATTTATTTATTTTCTCTGTCCCCGGCCATGTCAGTGTCTCCATTTTTTAAGAAATCCCGTGTCCGTGTCTGTGTCAGAGTCCGTATCTGTGTCTGTGCTACATAGGTTATCAATTATACCAAAGATTTAAGTTGTTAGGTAATGTTGTTATAGCATCCAACTCAATACCAATTGGCAATAAGTGGAGAGGCCGCCCATGCTCATATACTAGTTTTTGGAGGAGATAATTAACCGATATGGGACGAACTCCAACACTCCCCTGCACGTGCATCCCCCGACTCACACGTGGAGAGATAAACAAACGATCCATGACACTTGGATCACAATAAACAATGGTGCACTTATGGCACAAACAATGGGGAATAAATTCTCTGAAACACTAGCTCTGGTACCATGTTATAGCATCCAACTCAATACCAATTGGCAATGAGTGGAGATGCTGCCAAGGCTCATATACTAATTTTTGGAGGAGATAATTAACCGATGTGGGACGAACTCCAACAAATGTATATCAAGCTATCTAGATTACTCCCTTACTTGCAAAGGAATTGCGTTCGAAAATATATATTGAGGTATCCAACTGTTGTTATAATGGTATTGACTGATATTGTTTACATTTCAGTCCTCCACGAGTTTAAGTTTTACTGCCTAGTTTCTCCTAGCTTTACGCAGTTAATATGTGGTGCTGGAATTATGAAAAAAATAATCGTAGAAAACCATGGGCTCACTGTTTTACTTCTCCCTTTTGTGGAACATTTGAAAATGCTGAAATGCTCTTTCTGTGTAGCTCCAGAAGAAATTTCAGTTGCCGTCTGTGATGATAACCCAGATCGCGTGGAAATGGCTCAGCTTTATAACGAGGTAAAGTGTGTATGGTCAAGTATTGGTAACTTACATAATGATTGGACATGTTACTTTACGTTTAGGATAATGCACCATATTCTCCAGCAGAGAAAATCTTACTCCTTTTGTCACATTTTCACTCTTCTGGTGTGTATCAAAAAATGGTCCATCTATTCTGCCGTTTCTTTTCTAGATGATTTTGAAAACTGTCCACACTGAGCAAAAAGAACACTTTCTCCACAAGAATTAATTAAGATCGTTTTTTGTTTCAGGGGAAAAAAAAACTCGATTCTTTTCACTCACCAAGATACATTATCCGTTGACTGGTTAATAGGAATGACTACAGAAAGAGAATTAAAGTGGGAGGGGAGGGAGTCTACTGAAGGTTGTGAGCACTAATGTCTCTCTCTCTCTCTCTCTCAATGTAGATGTGTATGGTAGTGGGAGAAAACAAGGACTCAATGGTGGAAAAATTGGCAAATGAACCAGCAGGTTTCCAGGAGAGGAAGAACCTCATCCCACTAGAGACTATTTGTAATGGTATAAACAGAATTCTCTCTCATGTTCAGCAGAATTGTTCTAGCTCCCAAGAACGCAAACCAAATGCGGATTCACAGTTGGAGGAACCGAACAAAATTGCTGGAGATGACCAAAAACCTTGTCCTGAAGCAACTACCGATTTCAAGGTGCCAACAATGGAGTCGGGATATCAAACAGATTCATGCCTGCCTCGTTCCGAAGCTCCATCTTCTCCCACCAATGGAGCTGGAGATGACTTGGAAATGGAAGAAAAGCAGGAGGATGCGTATTCTAGTGCTGATGGTTCAACCGATGAAAGCATGGGGAAATAGTCTGCTGGGGTCATTATTTTTATGAGAAATAAGGCAAACAGTTTCTGGCAAAAGTGCCTGAACTGGTTTTAGACTAATTTGTTTCGGGTTTTTCCCGAGATCATTTGACTCGGGTAATAACAATTTGGCAGTTCTAGAATAACTTCTTAGACTTACTTGTGGTGCTTTAGCTGTGTTCTTTTCTTTTCTTCCGGTTTGTTTTGTTGATTCTTGGAGAAGTGCTTTGGGAAGAGACAGGTTCTCGATCGATGATCGTGGCTACCCTTTACGCACCAATGAGGGAATTCTTCATTGTCTAACCCTTGCATGTAAGATTTTCAATCTACTGAATGGACCAAGAAATTTGTCTACATGTCTGATGGAGGATAGAGTGGTTAGGGAATTCACCAACATAGAGCTCTTTGTTGTTAAAGCTGTCTGCTACCATAGTATGAACTAGAGGCTGGGCACACGAACAAAATTCGGCTTGCACACGCACACGCATTGCGTGTGTCCCGAACTCTATTATTAACCTATTGTGACAGATAAACCATAATTAAATAAACATCACACCAAGCAAATTGTTTACATATATATTGTGATAACAACTGACACATTGCACATAATACAATCATACATTACCATAGTAATGACATCACCATGGCCGGTTTTTTCACAATCAAATACATCAGTACTCTTCTATCAAATTTTGTAAATCATGTTAGTTTTCGTGAAGAACCTCCATTTTGCAACGTAAATAGGTGTTCTCTCAAATTTTCCTTTCCCCTGTGAAACAAAACTGCTGGGAGAACCTCCATTTTGCATTGTAAATAGTTATTGTGGTGATTTACTTTTTTGACCCTATAGTTTTTATGCTTGCTCGACCAAAGTGCGTCGTAGAAGAGTACCCCAAGCATAGGGTTAGGTCGGTTGTAGCATAATAAACTTGGAAGTCTGAGGTCGAATCCACAGGGAGCCAATGGAGCTAGGCCGGAAGGTTTGATTTACAAAGGGTTTTTAGCATTAGGACCGACAACCAAAATTCGGCGTTGAAACGGCCAACTCTTGAATGTGATTTGTTTCGTGGAATTCTCTCTTTACCTCCAAAAAACTAGAAAATGGAATTTGACTAGAAATTAAAGGCGACAAGGTCTAGGGGAACATTTCGCCCATAACTTAGGCCGTTCAATGCTTCTCTTTAATTACACAAGTGATATTCAAAGTCATTTGATCTCACTCGGAAGATCTAACTATGAAATCAAGTTTAACTCATACAACGGGGTTTGGAACATGGATGAAAACTCGTTAAGGCATTTTATCAAACACAAAGAGAGCCATAGTTCCAAGTATTGGGTGTGTCAAGAGATTTGTCTATACTCAATCAAAGAAGTTAACATCTCTAGATTTAGACCAAAGATTAGAGCTTGACAAGTTCTTTGAGGCATTTTGGCAAACACTTAGAGTAACATAGCTCCAAGCATTATATGTGTTAAGAGATTGAGTCATTGCCTACGCATAATCAAAGAGGTTAACAATCCTAGGTTTTGTTACATAAAAATGAACTTAATCCATTCACAAACCACATAAAGCATAAGAAATGAGAGAAACCATTAAACTACCCAAGTCATGGGGTAGAAATCACCCCAGGACCAAGCCTAGATCACTACTCACCCATAGTGGGTTATACACAAGACAAAACGAAGAGAGATATGAAAACATAGGCAAAAACGAAAATAAAAGCTGGATTAATGTAAAGAGCAAGAGTACTTACAACATTAATGGAGGACAAAAGCCTCAAAACCCTTGAAATCCTTTTTCTCTTGAAGAGGGAAGGAGAACTAGAGATGAGAGGAGAAGAGGGAGGTAGAGAGAGAAAGTGTAATATAAAAGATATTCCTAAAAATGGCCTAAAAATGCATTTATATGCCCCAAACATCGGGGTTCAAAAGTCTAAACTACCCCTGGAATGTCCAAAAGTCTGGAACAAAAATCTACAGAAACTTCCAGGCGCTACAGGTAGAGCTGTTTTTGGGCTACGGGTAGCAGTCTTGTTTTGCAATTTTGACACAATTTTTGATCACTGGCTACGGGTAGGACCATTTTTGGACTACGGGTAGCGGCTGGACAATTTTGATATTTCTTTGTTTCTTTAGCCTTAGCATGCCATTTGGCCTTCTGTTTGTCCTGCGCAACCTCCAACGCTATTTTTCATCATTCTTGGGATTCAACAACGGAGTGCCACGTGGCCTCGGGTGTATGGATACCCTTAGAGTTGATCCATGGCGTCAAAACATGCCTTATTCATGCGATTCACCTGAAAACACCAAAAACACACATTTCGTGCAATATCGTTCAAATCAAGCAAGTTGTGTGCATGTGTGTAACAAAAATGAGAGAGATAAGCCCTATTATTTATATTATTGAGGGCTTATCATTTACCCACTGCAGTTGTGGGCATTGTAAAAATCAATTTTTAAATACACAATTTCTCAATGGAAATGGATTTTTGCGCTCCATTTTTTACTGATGGCGCTCCATTTTTAATATGAAGTTACTAAAAATTTTATGAACAAAGTTGAGCGCCATTAGTAAAAAGTGGAGCCCGAAAATCAACATCCTTTGCGAATGTGGGTAAAATTAGCTGTTAGAGGCTTTTCTAGGATATTTCTACAAACAAAGTCTACATACGCTACACGGACTTTTGGTTGGTGCTGTGCACTATGCTGCACACCCCATTGGATTGTGCATCTAACGGCTCGGATCTCATCTCGGCAATCGACGATCAAGAGTCGTTCATTGCTGAGATGAGATCCGAACCGTCGGATGTATGATCCAACTGTTCGGAGGTGCGCAGCATGGTCCTGGGCATACCACTATACAATACCATCCCCCAACCCACACTACACAAAATCACTATGTTATTCACTACATTTTTTGTGGTGCCTATTCCGGATGCCACAAAATACAGGAAAATTCCAATAAATTTTTAAATAATGTTTCATGGGGCCCTCTAAAACAAAGAGAAAGCCTAAAAAAAATATTATCGAAATTCAGGTTTTGTTCTTGTAAATTTATAAGTCTAACTTATTTAGTATTTTTTATTTTCCATAGCACTTGTTTAGCTTTTCGTCGTAATTTTTGAAATTAATTGTTCATCTCTCGACGAGAAGAATTGGAAAAATATAAAAAGTATGGGCTGATATTGAAAGAATTCAAATAAAACGACACTTTAGACAAATAAAATAGTTGTTTGATACTTTATCCATCTTTGCTGAACTTTTTTTTTGCTTTCGGTCATAATTTAGTATTTTTTAGACTCCTCTCGTTGAGATGGATGATTAATTTAAAAAATGTCAGGGAAAATTTCAAAAAAACCTCTGAACTTTCTGACAACTTGCAAAAAAACACCTGGACTTGCACTATTGACAAAAAAACACCTAAACTTAGCATTCCGTTAGCAATTAGGCCCCTGCCGTCCAATTCCGTCTAGTCCTAACGGATGGAGCTAACGGAAGGCATTAACTTTTTATTATTATTTTTTTTTACTTTTTACATTCAAAAATTACTTTTAACTCTTTCTTTTTTTATTGGTAAATAAATATGCAATAAAGTTCTTTTTTTTCTTACTATTTATCAAAAATTACTTTAACTCTATTTTTTACTATTTACAAAAATATTTTAACCACCATCTTTTTTGTTACTTTCAAATTTTACCTTTCCCTTCTCTCTCTCCCTCTTTTTTTTTTAGAACTTTAACCCCACTCCACCAATCAACTGCCAAAGCTCTAGCTCTAATTTCATAAATTCAAAATTACTTTTAACCTCTTTTTTTTAGCATTCTTGTTTTTACTCTTTACTTTTTGTAGTAAATAAATATGATATAAAGTTTTTTTCTTACTATTTATCAAAAATTACTTTAACTCTAATCTTTACTATTTATAATAATAACTTTAAGACCCATTTTTACTTTCAAATACTCTCTCTCTCTCTCTCTCTCCACTGATGAAAATCCTCCTCCCTCTTCTCTCCACCGATCAGTTTGGAAAAACCCAAAATTCCTCTATCAGATAGTTGTGGGGTTAAATTTGAAAGTAACAATAAAAAAACGGGGCGGGGTGCGGGGAAGCAGGGGGTGTTAAAATAATATTTGTAAATAGTTAAAAAATGAGGGTGAATAATTTTTGGAAAAGAGAAAGGAAAAAAGAATTTTATTGCATATTTATTTATGACTAAAAAGAGAATAAGTTAAAAGTAATTTTTGGAAGTAAAATTAGTAAAAAAAAAGAGAAAAGGTTACAAAGAGGAGGTTAAAAGAACTTCTGAATTTTTGAAACTGTGGCTAAGGCTTTGGCGGTTTGTTGTGGGGTTAATTGGTGGTGTGGAGTCAATTCTAATAAGAAAAAGCGGGGGGGTGGGGAGGGGTGTGGGGGGTAAAATTTGAAAATAAAAAATAAGGTCAAAGTAATTTTTGATAAATAATAAGAAAAAAAAGAACTTTATTGCATATTTATTTACCAATAAAAAAAGAAAGAGTTAAAAGTAATTTTGAATGTAAAAAGTAAAAAAAATAAAAAGTTAATGCCTTCCGTTAGCTCCATCCGTTAGGACTAGACGGAATTGGCCAGCAGGGGCCTAATTGCTAACGGAATGCTAAGTTTAGGTGTTTTTTGTCAATAGTGAAAGTCAAGGTGTTTTTTTGCAAGTTGTCAGAAAGTTCAGGGGCTTTTTTGAAATTTTCCCAAAATATCATTCGAATTTAAAAAAAATTCAAAAAAACCAACAAAACAGTGTATCACACAAAATAAAGAAGAAAATTAAATAAAAAAGAATGCACTGAATCTGCAGTTAATGCTTCGTTTTCACGGCTCATCTTCTCTCACCGAACGTCTTCTCTCTCTCTCTCTCTGAACCCGTCGATCCCGTTTACTTTCTGTAATTCAAGACGTTGGGCTAGAGTTTTCTAGCCGAAGAAACCCGCAGTCCCTCTCTCTCTCTCTCTCTCTCTCTCTCTCATGGATCCGCCTACTTCATGGGATTCCCTTCGAAAGCAGGTACGTTTCGTTTGCAGCCCTAAAATTATACTTACGTATGTTATCATATGTTGTAACGTTTGTGTTTGGATACGTCTTCTGTGCGATGGATTGAGATCAATTTCATTGACCAAGTCTCATTTGACCGACCGTTCTGAATTTAGAAATTGAAGTTTTTCAATTGCCTCTTTTGCGATCTAAAGATATTGTTTAGTATGTAGTTTTGGTTCCATCTGAGGTTTGGTATTCTGTGATTAATGCATTTGGAAAAATTATGGATGTTTTAGGGCAAATTGGTGACGTGGGTTTTGTTGATGGAAAGAATTATGAATTCTGGGTGAAAATTGATTTCGATCCGAAAATTGGGAACTGGAGTTGTTTGAAAAAATATAGGGTTGATGTCAATGTATGGAAAAAGAAGGCATGGTTGTGGGTGAAAAGATACTTTGTAGTTTGTGGAATCATTTGAAGAAGTGAACAGGTAGCACTGGACAGAGCTCAGTGGAAAAATATGATTCATATATCCGGCACCAATTGATTGGGAATTTGGAACACAAGGCTCGGTTTGGAAATCATTTGAAGCATCCTTCATTTTTATCAGAAGGAAATCTTGTCAACATTAATGATTCATTTGACAAAAAAT
The DNA here is from genome assembly GCA_019656275.1 of Rhododendron kiyosumense. NCBI lineage: Eukaryota > Viridiplantae > Streptophyta > Magnoliopsida > Ericales > Ericaceae > Rhododendron > Rhododendron kiyosumense. The sequence continues at coordinate 235,881 of BPLS01000370.1, read as the reverse complement.
GTGAAGTTTTGTCAATTAATACTCTTCTTCGGCGAATTATGGTTCAAAGGAAAGAAAGTGAGGAGCTGAAGTAACGAACTCAGAATACATGAACAACTGTTGGAATAAGGGCACATTTGGTGGTTAATCCCAATGTGGTAGTTGGATAATGGCGTCTAACACGGTAAAGGAAGTCAGGTAGAGTTATTTTGGGTACTACTTGGATAGTGGTATTCATTTTCTTTTAGCTGAAAGAGGAAAGAGTCACAGCGTTTGACATAGAATAGAAACGGGAATTCCCTGATGTGATATTGTTCTTCACTTAAAGGTCGTGGAGCACTGTTACTCTTGAGAGAAATCTCTTGATCAATCCCATGAATTTGGGTTTGACTATCTTCTCCATTTTCATTTAATTTCCAATTGATTGTCACTCTCTTTTGGCTACGCAATTACCATTGCTATGTTCAATCTATGGTTTTGAATGTAGGAGTTCTTTTGTTTTCCTATTTTTGAAGAGTGATAATTTTTCCAGGTGATTAGCTTTCTTATTGTTTTTAGAAGTAATTTGCATTGTTGCTGATATATTGTACATGCAGGCAAGGAAGCTTGAAGCACAATTGGATGAACAAATGCCTTTGTATCGTAAAGTAGTTTCAAAGAAAGTTGATGATGGTACAGATAAAGATCTTGAATCAGGGATAGATGAACTACTCCAGCAACTACATCAAGTAAATTCCCACATGCAAGCTTGGGTGTCATCAGGAGGCTCAGAAATATTTTCTCATACGTTGACTCGCCATCAAGAAATTCTTCAAGACCTTACTCAGGTGTTGTTTTCTAGTGTTTAAGAAAGAATAATTGGTCATAAGAAATAAATCGTATAATTTTGGCTGATTTAAAAAGTTATACACATTTATGTGTTTGTGCTTGAGTGTGGTTAGTTGGAAGAGGATGGTGTGTATTCGTGTGTAATTGTGGTCAAGTTCAATGATGGTTGTTAGGTGAAGGAACCAACATGTAGAAAACCCTTTACTACCTGCCCCTAGAGTACTTAGAAAATCGTTATGCTTGCGACTTCCCATTTTGTCACTTTCTGGCTTTATTATGTCCAAATTATTTGTCCATTTTCAAAAGTCAAAGAGCAAAATCCCCTGTGATTACCCTCTTACCCATCTCTTGGATTGATTTAACGAGTGTAACTTGCATTTGAAGGGCAATTTTGGGAAGTTTAAGTTTTTAATTTACATGATGGTCCTCCTTAGAGTATCCATAATGCTATAATCAAAAGTAAAATATTTTTAAAGTTAGCAATGTTGTTGCAAAATATGGCTCACAATGCTATAATCCAACTTAACAACCATATTAGAAATAATCAAATTTTGGGTTTTGGATAACCAAAACTTACAACCTTTTGATAATAACCAAATTTAATAGACTCTACATATTCTCAATCAAATACTTCAATCATTATACAAAAATGTTCTATTTCTCTTCCATTTTCCTCTCTCTCTCTCTCTCTCTCTCTTCAAACAATTTTTTCGGGAAAATAAATATTTTGCTAAAAATTGTTTTTTTTTTTAAAACAGTTATTTAAAAATAGTGTTTTTCCAAAAAGAATTTTCTATTTCTAGTAAATAGTTTTTCCTAGTTTCAAAACTATTTTTAGAAAAACTATTTTCTACTGTTCATAGCGTTTAGTTTTTTGAAGTTTGAAAAGATGAAGTGACAAGTTTTGGTTATCCAATTTTGATTATGCCATTATAGACATCTACATTGCTAATCTTAGCAATCTCTTAAATGAATAATCAAAAGTTGATGTGGCAACTTTTGGTTGTCAATTTTTGATTATAGCATTGTGGATACCCTTAGTAAGTTGTATTCCTTAAATTGGATAAACAATTGGGATGGAGGGAGCATTAGCTAATAAACGTGATGAAAATTTTAATTAAGGAAAATGTGTGTTTCATTTTTTGTAAGGGTAAGTTGGACAGCTCCTTGGTCTGATGCCTTCTAACTTATAGTTTGAGGTACAGTGCGAGGTTGACACTATATTTTACCGACTGCGGTAGATTTTAATACGCTAGCTTATTGCTGATAACTTGGTCCTTGCTTTTCTTTGAAATGCTTTCACGCATGTAGAGAATGTGTTACTCCTCTCACCCTCACAATAGTTTAGCATGAAGCTTTTTCCTCCCAACTTATTACCTCTAGCAATTGACTACCCTAAATGCATAAACTATTTGACAACGATGCCATAAGTTTTTGTTTCAGTAGCCAATGACATAGTCAATCAATATGTCCTCACCAATATTCTGTAAATATTTCCGTACCTATATCTGGTCCATATTTGCATAGAAACCACCAAACAGTGGCAGCTCAAGGAATTTGCCGGAGGGTGTCTTGAAATTACCTTGACTCTACTAGCTCTATTAACTATTATTATTAATGCACCCAAACATTTGCATATTAGTATGAATAGTGCGACAAGAAAACATGAAAATATGATAGAGTAATGCTATTTTTCTCTATCATCGGTGAGAGAGAAGACAAAACCATAGCCATATATGATAGCAATAGCTGTAAATCAGATCATTATGTATCTTTCTTTAAAATTAAAATTTTCATGATTATGGTTGTAGGATTTGCTTGGACTATTGTCATGTCATGTCTAAGTTGTCAGGATTGCAGATTACTCATAATATTGCCAAGGCAGCATTTTTGTTTGGAGTCTGTTGTAATTGTTATAGGCAATTATAGAATAAAATGTTTTATTGAATGTGAACTTTTTTTCATGAGCTCAAGCTTGAGTCGAGCTTGACTCTTTTATATATTATAAAGTTTAGATGAGCTGAGCTCAAGCTCTATAAATGTTTGGCGAGCCGAGTTGAGCTTTCTTTTATAAGCTTGAGCTGAGCTTGAGCCTCGTTTTTTAATTAGCTGAGCTCGAACACCACACCTTATGGTTCGACTTGACTCGGATTGTTTGCAGCCCTAACTTCTCCCACATTGATTGCCGCACACCTTATGGTTTGACTTGTCTAGGATTGTTTGCTCCCCTAACTGCTCTCATATTGATGGCTGCCTCTCTTGCTCACTTTGCTAATGATTGGCAACAATGTTGATTATAAATTTCTCCAACTGAGTTAAGAGATGTGTTTGCATTATTGCACATAAAAGGAGAAATTAGCTGTCATTAGCTCTGTCACTTTGGATGAGAAAAATAGCATTGTAACCAACATAATTTGTCATATTAGTCAACTTGTGATCACGATTGTTTTTCCCAGTGGCACTAAGATAGAGATTTTAATCAGTAGCCAAATCAGAAAAATCAAGCATCACAACCATAATCCTGGTGAGATAAGCAGCCATAAACAAGGGATAGCTTCCCAAGTTATAATTTTTATTTGTTTCAAAAATTGATGGCTGCCTCTCTTCCTCATCTTGCTAGTGACTAGCAACAATAGTGCTCTGATAAACTTCTCCCATTGAGTCAAGAAACGTGTCTTCAGATAAAATGGGAGAAATTAGGAGTCCATAGTTTTGTCACTTGGGAGGAATTTTTTATCATTTAATCCAAATGATAATTCATCGAATTAATAAATCAACTTTTTGTTTTTTGTTTTTTTCCACAAAGATAGAGATTTTGCAAAATCAGGAAAATGGAATGTCACAACCATCGGCCCTCAAGAAGCTTAACAGCCTTAAACCAATTAGTTGCAGTAGTGAGCAAATTCTCATTGCAAAACTGGTAAGTTGTATTTACTCTCTCATGGCAACAATGAAGGGGGTTCAGGTTTATCAAACATAACAGCAATAATTTTAAAAGAAGTAATCTATTGAAATAGATTATAGGGTAGATTACAGTTTATGGGACGTGTTAAGAGTTTTTTTTTTTTTTGTCACAGTGATATGCATCAGCGAATTAGTGAGTTAGTTGTTAGGGGGAAGGGGAAGGGGACTTTGGTTATGAACTTTTGGTTGGGTTAAGAGTTTAGGCGAACCTGTATACCAATGTCTTTTTCAGTCGGTGACTGGTTTCTCACAGCATAATATATTGGCAATGGTTTGTAGATTGGAAGTTTTTCGTTGAAGTACTATTTCAGTGGTCCATCAATCTTTGACTCGTGGTCACGAGATGATTCAATCGATATTGCAGAGTGAGCTATGTGAGTCATTGATTCCATGACCAGATTCTATGACCAGAATCAGGCAGAAGTCATTGTCACCAATCAAGACAAAGCTCTAAAGAACATCACACCTGTTGCTGAGTCGCTGGCATTTTATGTGGAGATTAGGAATTCACCTCTTTCCAGTTAGGAATTCACCTCTTCCCGTTCACGCCACACCAATTAGGAAACAATCTAGAAGTAGATAAACAAAATATCGTCAAATAGAAACTTATTATAAATTTTGTTTTGACCTTGCACAAATCAACAGAAGCCCTTCTCTTCGTAAAATAGAGGCAAATTTGTGAACTTAATATACGTAATTAAGTAATACCTGATTTTACCTACATTTATATATGGTCTATAAGTGTATCTTAGAGGGATCGATACGGTATTTAGGAAGAGTGATATGGTTACGGTAGATGATAGCACGTAGTGGAGAGGACCAGAGGTATGTACCAAAATAGATTTCAGAGGCAGTAGTTCGAGAGGATCTAAGTGTTTTTAATATTAAAGATCACGATGTCCTCGACAAAGCTTAACGGAGGAAATGGATTTATGTTGCCAACCCCATGCAATAGGTAGGTTCTGTTTTGTTTGGTTTCTAGTCGGTGCATATATATATATATATCTCTGTGCTAGTAATATATCTGTGGATGGTATATATTTTTAGATTTCTTCCTTTGAGTTAAAATAGGGGCAGTATCGTCCTCATAAACATACATGTACACATACTAAGAGGATTTGAAAACTCATGGTAGGACGTAACCTACCCAAACCCTTTAAATTGGAATCCACTGTAATTTATCCCCCTTTTTTAGTATTTTAAATTTTCTTCATCTTCAGGATGTTGATTGCTCCATCATCAATGGGTAGGATGTAACCTACCGAAACCCTTTAAATTGGAATCCACAGCAATTAATCCCCCTTTTTTAGTATTTCAAATTTTCTTCATCTTCAGAATGTTGATTGCTCCATCATCAATTCTTGTCGTCATTCTTAATGTCTATTGGCCAAGGACGTTTTGCATGCTGGTGCTTATATTGTGCATGATTTGAATCCAGGAATTTAATCGGCTCCGCTCTAGCCTTCGAGCTAAGAAAGAGCACGCTTCCCTGCTTGAGGATTTCAGGGAGTTTGATAGGACAAGATTAGATATGGAAGATGGTGGGGGATCTTATGAACAGGCCCTGCTGAAAGAGCACGCTGCTGTTAGCAGAAGTACAGGACAGGTAACCTGGAAGAAAGTTCATTTCTGTTTTTGCTACTTTGGAAACCTGGTATTTTACTGAATGTATGGATCCCTTTTGCAGACTGATGGGATATTGTATGTAAGATGAAACCACAAATGCAAATGACGCGGTAGGCTTAATAGTTCTACTGTAGGAATTAATATAATTGATTTTTTTATCAGCAAAGAAATTTCATTCATCACACAGATTAAAAACATGAATTCAGTACAATAAGAAAAGAAACGCATTGAGAGAGCCTCGGAGAGTGCACAATACATACCGTCCTCCTACTGCTACTTGCAATTTCTCAACCTTCCCCTTATCAATTAATAATTGATTAGATATATTACTGGACTTGTTTATACTTGCCATGATTTCCCACTCTAGTGTATGGCATCTTTATTTTTCCTATTTTGGGGCCTCATTGTTTTCATCCCTAACCTATCCTATCTAGATGGATGTATCACGTGAACTTGATTAGATGTTCACCCTCTTTCCTTGTAGCTTTTGGGTTCAATTGGACAACCATGTTAAATACCGGGTTTTGCACTTCTCTGCATAGGGTGATGATGGCTCTCGAATTCCATTTCAAGGAATTCACTATTTTTTAGCTCTTTTTTAAGGGGTTGAAACAAGCTGTCTTCTATTTTTCCCTTAAGTCTCCCAGTTGATGGTGCTTTAGAAATGACTTCCAGTTCAGAATCAGCTAGAAAGTGAGTGGAACAGTATGCTGCAATTTCATAATGATCCCAATTTCATAGCTTAACCAGTAACCACATTCCCCAATGTCTTGGATATTAGTAATTGTATTTGAACTTCTATTGTATCAATGGACCATGAAAACAAATGAGGAAAAGAGAGACAGCGGGATAACGTGGCTCAGGGCTAAATATGATATCTTTGTCTTTCAATTTAGAATGTAAAAAATTCACATTGAATTATGGTCTAGAGAAGAGTTCAAATAGCATTTTGTGGATCAGGCTTCACTTCTATCAAGAAGATGGGGCCATGGTGTGTGAAGGCTCCACATCTTGAGTAAACTCCTTGTTGGGAAGTACCTTTGGACGTTTGCATGTGATATGGGGAGGTATTGGAAGAGAACTATAAAATATTGTCCTTTTTCTTTGTGAGTGGACTTCTCCAGAGGTCTTGATGTTGCACGGATAGTGTATGGGGGAATATTCATCAATTATAGGATGATTTCTCGAAGGTGGCAAGTTATATGGTGGGAATGGGAAATAGAGTGATGTGTTGGGGTAGCGAAAATTGTTGAAACGTAAATCCAGTTTACCCAGTCTAAACCAGGTGATTGGTTCAGTTCTTTACTACTGTGGTTTTGTCTTGGCTTTGAAAGTGAAAAGAAACTAATTAAATGGTTTTTGCCAATGGTTCCAGTTCCAATCCCGATCTGAACTGCAATTAAATACTATATATGTATATATCCATATACATATAAACATTTAGTCATACGAAGACTTGTAAATTTACGGGAAACGACCATTAAAAACAGATTCAGTCATCCCTTCATGCATGGATGATGTTTGTTTGATTTTAGTGACTTTGTGCTACTTTTAATGACATTGGTTTCGGAAAACAATTTTCACTAGATTAGTTTATTCTTTTTTATCGTTTGAGAAAATGACATCTCAACTTAAAGCCCGTGGTTCGAAACCGGGATCAAGACGCAGTCCGGCTCAATGAGTTTCATGAATTGGTTTGGTTCTTGAAATCTCTAATTTGTATGAATTGGTTTGGTTTGGTTCTTGTTTTACCAGAAAAAACCAGAGCAATCTGGACCATGGTCACCCTTAATTTGCAAGAGGAATAAGGAAATATTAGAGCATTTGCTCATTCATTGCAAGCCAATATGGATTCAACGTTTAGAAACGTTAGAATAGGTTCCTTGTTCATTCTGATAATTTTTTTCCCGAATTCCGTTATTATTACTATTTTCTACATTTTTGTGCTAATATCTATGTCAATTTGGTTTTGTTGCAGATGGACTCGGTGATTTCTCAAGCTCAAGAGACCCTTAGGACACTGGCCTTTCAACGATCAACGTTTGGAGGCATAAATTCAAAGATTAGCAATATCAGTAGTCGACTCCCGACGGTAGGGTTGCATTGTTACAATTGCTTGTGTTGCGCTAATGATAGATTTCATGACAAGAGAAGTCCAGGAAAAGTGATTTTAACATTTCAGTTTCCGTAGACTTTGAGTTCACAAGGGGCCTCAGAAGAGGTCACCAGATCAAATCAAAATTTCCTATTGCACATGGCATCTTTTGAGGTGGTTTCAAGATAAATCATTGAAAGTAATATGGACACATAATGGACTGGAATATTGGAGTACCAAATATTATTTGTTTCATCAAATGTATTAATGCTTAGGCAATTTGACTTTTCAGGTGAATCAAATCCTCTCATCAATAAAGAAGAGAAAGTCCATGGACACTATAATCCTTTCCTTAGTTGCCTCTGTCTGCACATTTCTCATTTTGATTTACTGGTTGAGCAAATAGTTGATTTTGCGGGTCTTGTCATGAAGCCTCGTGACAGTCTTCCGTCCACTATATTGTTGGCGAATACCCTGTTGGTTTGTCAATAATTTTTTGTATTCTTTATATGTATAATTGTATATGAGACAGCCTTACGTAAACAGTTGGCTCAAGACAAACCCTCCTCAGTATCAAGATGTTTCATGTTAAAGAGCCACAAATCTAGTGTCACCGGAATTCGTGGCTCCATCTTTTCGCATGTTACAGATTTGTGGAGGAATTTACATTCATGATGGTTAGTTTGAAACACACCTGCCATATCACTCTTAATGCAATTGCTATTTCTTCATGTACAATTGTCTTTGCTTCTGCTTAAGACTTGTAAGTACTTAGGTAGGCCTGTTTAAGAAAATTTACTTCGTTGAGCCGTGGTGTTGTGCTGCAGCTATGGTAGGTCATCATAGTTACTGCAATTGCTTACTTTTCTGGGGACTAAAAGGTTGATTGTGGATGTTGATGGAAAAAAAACACGCCACAAGAGCTAAGTTGTTGCATGTGCTCATGGACTAATTCTTTTTGGTTCGAGCCGCGGAAACATTCTTTTTGCTTGCAAGGGTAAGGCCGTGTACATTAACCATTTTCCAAACCCTGCAATGGTGGGAGTCTCGTGCACTGGGTTTGCTCCTTTGTAGTGTTTCTTTGTTCTTGGGAAAAGGAAAGGAAAATTATTTAGGAAAGTAGAAGTAAAACTATGACGTGCTCAGTACATTATTTTGCTAATTTATTGTCTCTCTCTTCAAGAACCAAAAAATGGAGATTTTCTTCAAATTTTCCGTTCATTTCCACTTCGTTCCTCGAGTTCTAAACAGAGTGATAAGCTTTTTTCTTTGACAAACAAGATCATTAAATAACGAAGCGAAATAACAAATCCAACAGGGCTGCTCTAGCCTTAATATGAGCAGCCTTAACCTTATGTTGAGCTGCCTTAACTACTTTTACAGCATTAAAACAAGAACATAAAGAACAGAAGTCCGTAAGAGCAGTTTGCAAACTAAAATCAGCTCCATCAGGCTTGAGAAGCCCTCGAACAAAGACAGTGCAATTAGTCTGGAGGCAAATCTCCAAAAAAACCCTGCTGCAAAGCCCGCTCCAGCACTGATAAGCTTTTTAAAATGGTAAGGAAATCGATGTGCTTTACCGTGCCAACATAAATACTGTAACAACGAATAAGTGAACAAGAGAGACGCGAGAGTTCACATTTTGGGATGAAGGCTAAATATTCTGGCCTGCAGGCTGTTGCAGGCATAATCTTGTGTATAAGAATGCAGGTGAAGTGAAGCTATGGAAATTCAGGTTCTTTCGGTTGCAGTTACAACTATGGGGATTTTGGTGAACTCCCCTGATTGAAATTTCTAATGAATCTCTAGAACCTTGGTATGCAGATTTTTTTTCCCCTTTAAATCTGAGCATTGCATGAAAATAGATTTCCTTCCACAAATCCAAGTCATGTTTCCCTTGCCTTTCATTCTGTTTAGAGATATTGGGGATCCACAAAACAACGGTGTTATGTCAACTGGCTTCGCAACCGTCTGATGCACACGGGACCCCCAAAATCTAACAGTTGCAAAATCATTTGTCGTCGGTGTGTCTATATCATTTCCGTCCCCAAAAAGCCCCACCAGTTATCAATAGGTAGTTTGTTCACACTAGCAGGATGGTACTCATCTGCAATTACTTGATTTGTTCTAGATCCTGAAGTTTGACAGATTGCTTTTTTTCTTCCCTCTTCCCTCAGCTTTGAATTTAAGGTGTATGCTTGCATAATTACATTCACTGCTTTGAAGAGTTCACAGTCACATTTGATCTCCTTGCAATGTACGAAGCAAGATGAGATGAAAAATAATACTTGGTACAACACAAGTTTCAAAATGCCTAGGGGTTTTAATTTTGGGGAAATTTTAAAAATGGTCCCTTTAATTCCAACCAATTAAGTCTCAATTTAGTCTACCTAGTATCAATTGCAACGCTTTTCATCTTCGAAGTTGGTTAACGTACCTATTAGATCCAAAATGTTTGCTTCCCAAATTAATGAAAAATGAGTAATTAAGGAGTTGAATTGAGAAACATGATTAAGATATTGAATTGAGAGATATTGAAAAAGGCCCTTAAATGTCCAAAACTGCCTTTCATTACGCACTTTTTCAGCAAATTAATGTTGTCTATTTGACCAAATGAGTATGTTAACCAAACATTGAAGTTAAAAGCATTGCAATTGATACTAAGGGATAAAAGTGAGACTTGATTGAAACTAGATGGACCATTTCTAAAATTTACCTTAATTTTCAAAAGCTCTGTCATGATATTGAAAACAGACAATAAAAGCTGCTTGCAAACTTCTTTGGTGAATGCCAAATGTGGTGATCATTGTTGGGATATATTTTAGCCTAGGGATATATAGAATTTCTTTTGCCAATAGAAGTAAAAATTGTTGGGAGAGTCTTCCAGAAACACCCTAAATTTTCAACAACGAAAGAAACCCCAGTGTGAAATAACAAAGAAAAAATCGATGTTCTTTTGTGGATCACGTATCAATGACCGGTATTGGTTAGGCACACCACGTGACTCGTTTTTTGTGCCATTGCCTTTTCTTTAAAAGTAGCGCATTTGAAGGAAGAAGTTTTCAGAAACAATTTCATTGGACAGGCAGCGCTCATCTTTTCTGCACCATTACATTGTTGAGGAAAGAAAAAATCACTTTCCTGAAGTGGAAGGTCCAGAATGTGAATATTAATGTTAAGAAGAGAAGGGGCAATGGGTCGTGCAAGAAAGGTGAAAAATTGATAAAAGGAGCTATCCAAAAGTTAGAAAGGAGGTTGCAGAGATTCAGAAAGGAAGATTAGGAAGAAGAAAATGTTGTCGGAGTTTGGAATTAAGGCAGGCAAGTGTAAAAAGGGAGGCAAGGTGGTGCCTTATTCTTCTTCTTTGTCTTCTTTTGACATTAACAATAGGAACT
>BPLS01000370.1:193764-205368 GCA_019656275.1 Rhododendron kiyosumense | reverse complement strand
GTTTCTAGAGAGAGAAGAGAGAGAAAAAGTAACGGTGCAGTCTCTCTCCCCTCCTCTATTTATAGAAGGGCTCCGAAGACGAAGTGGCGGTGCTTCAAAATTTGAAAACGATGCAAGAAAACCCTAGGTGTCGGGCACTGGACCGATGAGCATGTGACGTGTGGCATCGATGGGAGGTTGGTAGGTGTGTCCGATACACACGTGCCCAAGACACCCTTTTGCCATACTTGCAACCACTCACGTTCCAACACGTGGCACCTACTCCTAGCAGTTGTAGGGCTAGGAACTGAAACGTCACCTCAATCCCTTCTCATTTATGATCCCCCTAATCGAACCAAAGGTGTTCGGTAAGAACACCACTCGCTCGGCCAGAACAGGTTGAAGAAATGGCAACTTCAACCCCTTCTTCACTATTCAATGTCGCCCAAAAATCCCAAAAAACCAAAAAAAATCTTCAAAAAAATGAGGGAAAATGTAAAAAATAGGCAAGAACAAGAATATACTTGAAGATCAAGGGAAAACTGGGCTTCAAATGCTTGAAATTTGGATTTTGATAGACGAACGATTCGGTTTCTAGAGAGAGAAGAGAGAGAAAAAGTAACGGTGCAGTCTCTCTCCCCTCCTCTATTTATAGAAGGGCTCCGAAGACGAAGTGGCGGTGCTTCAAAATTTGAAAATGATGCAAGAAAACCCTAGGTGTCGGGCACTGGACCGATGAGCATGTGACGCGTGGCATCGATGGGACGGTTGGTAGGTGTGTCCGATACACACGTGTCCAAGACACCCTTTTGCCATACTTGCAACCACTCACGTTCCAACACGTGGCACCTACTCCTAGCAGTTGCAGGGCTAGGAACTGAAACGTCACCTCAATCCCTTCTCAATTATGATGCAATAAATCTCGGACAATGTCTTCGGACAATAGCGTTCGACTAGGCATGAAGTCAATCCTTGCTATACAAGGTATCAGCAGGAGTTAAGGGGCTATTGTAGCTGGCTGAATATGACGTGCGATTTGGACACATGTTATGTGCTTGGCAGATGGTGGGGCCTAACCCCTTTGTTTCACCCAAAATAGTTGAGCCCATGAGTGAGTTTTTAGGCTTGGCAACTCGGGTCGGATGTTCCAGTGCTCGGCTTGGTGGCTGAAGGCTACCGGCCATCGAAAAAGTATTGACCAGCTATAAGGTGCCCAGACATTGGGTTCGGTAGGAGTCACGATGTCAGCTCACCCCTCTTAGTTGGCACTGCCTTGGTTGGCTGACCCTGCGTTACGTTGTTTGGGGCGGTTAGGGCACAAGCTAGGCACGTGTGCATGTGAGTGACAGCTCGTATCCCTATCTAGCCATAACCCTTATTGAATGCGTCATATATGACATTAGCCGAAGTGGTTACCGTGCGTGCAAGGCATGCGCACACACTTGGAGAGCAAGCAAGGGAGCTCTATAAGAGGAAAGCAAAGGTAAACCTAAAAGGTACATCATCTCCTCCACTAAAAACCCTAGTCCATTCCCACTTGCTCTGCACTCTTCTTATATACACACCGGAGAACCATTTCGGTGTGGTTCTGGTTTTTTAGCCATGCTTACTTGTGCAAGCTAGGGCGAAGACGTTAGGCTCAAACCACTTGACCCCAAGTGCTCAAGAAGTGTTCCAATCGGGGATCTAAAGCCCCACACTTCTGCTCGTGTTTGGCCCCTTTTGAGAAAATTCGGCCCCTTTGCTCATCACCTGACCAAGCAACAATAGTTTTTTCTGCCACTCATAGGCATTTCTTTAAGTTTTTTTATTCTTGCTCATGTCTCTTCATACGAGAAAGATCCTTCGTCTTGCATTCCTTTTGTTGGAGACTTTTTTCGTAGTCTCGATCACTTTTTGAATCGAATTTGGATTGCCCATCTAACCTCTCTAATCTATTATCATGGGCAGATCTAGATCTTTCCCTCCTATCCTTGGAGCAGATCTACTTCTACCCATGCTAGACTTTTTTTTAGAGCAAGCAGTACTGGGGATGGCATCCTCTCCTTCCCCTTGTGGGGACGGTCTTTCATGCGTCATCTCTTTTTGTTTCTGGATGGGGATAGTCTTTTATGCGTGGTCTCTTTGTGTTTTCGGATGGCATTGTTGATCTATTGGAGTTACTTTTTTCTCACAAATAGCGCCAATTGTACCAAAAAAATCCGCATAGTGTTTGGTAACTCCTTTTGAGATCAACTCCACGTCACTTCGCCGAAACCCTAGCACTGCCAAAAAAAACCACCGTGAGAAGCACCTCAACCTCTAGTCGGCAAAAGTCATCATCCAATGGTTGAGTTATAGTATCACGCATTATCGGTACACCCTATCTCACAATGCTAATGACAGTATATCACAGTGTACCTTACTTAATGGAAACCACGTTATATTTATACACAAGGGCTTGCTTGCTCCCCAAAGTGTCCGTTTCTGCCTAGGGTTCCTTTCGTGTTAGGAAACCGAACCCATACAAAAATTTCCTCTATATGGAACCTCAATCTCTATCTTCCATTCATGTGATACTCTCCTATCATGCAGAATCCTCCTTCTAGAACCTTCCAGAATACTTATGGCAGTCTTACTAGGGGTTACAGAACGTGCACTCTGGTGCTCGTCAACATGGTGCGTCAGCATATGTGTTAGGCATCGCCGTCGGGCACCCTCTCATGGTGCAGTTGACGAAGAATACGTTTGGCGCTACTGTGCACGCTTCATGGTGCTCCTCTGCAAGGCACGTGTCACGCACATGTTTGGGACCAGTTCTTCCTATTTGGGAAGATCCCACTTCAGATGTTAGTTAGTAGTAAAAGAATTCAAAGGGCCAGAGCAAGAAAAAAACCATAGGCGATGATATTCCACTTATTTTCAAAAATAATAGCACGTACAAATAGAATCTCGGTCAATTCAAGGAATTAGTAAAATAATTAGGAAACTTAAGAAAGTTTTAGTTTTGTTTGTCCGGATGTTTAGGCGGGTTTCTGTCCATATGTTTAGGCCTCTTTCTGTTTAGATGTTGGGTCCGGTTTCTGTCTCGGTAGGTTTTACCCTGGGTTTTGTTCCAATCTGGTTTCTCTATATCTGGTGACTGATTTTTATCGGGTTTTATGCAGTCTTTGATATGGAATTTCGCCATCCCGAGATGTCTGATGTCTGGGTAGTAGCTTCATTTAAGCCGATCCTTGTTGAATATAGTGTGGAACGAGCGATGACTCTTACTTAGACGTTAGACATTAGCTTTGTCTCTTTCATTAGTTTTAGGGTTTAATTGTGTTTCTGTATCTCCGCATTTTATATTCGGATGAAAATAATTAATTATCGTATAGCTTGATCTGTATTCGGTGTTAATCTGTAGATGTTGTATGGCTTGTGATAGGCTTCTTCTGTTGAAAAAACACGAAAAAAACCATAAATACATACCAACCTTAAAGACCCTTCCCCTAATTAAGGGGAAAAAATTACGGGGTAGCTCTAGTTTGAGAGACCTATACTGTAACAAATCAGAAATATCAGCATAGTTTAGGGACCAAGGTGACCCACACACAGTAGCGGAGCCGGATATTGATAATGGGGGGCCCGGCTTAATAGATATATATTTTTATCGGAACATATACTAATTATATCATACGATTTTATTTTTCAATACGTTACATTTATACATTGAAATGATTCTAGCCTAATACAGCTAAAGTATACCAATCATTTTGTTTTTTTAGGCCACTTCAACTATCACGTGCTTATTTTTTATTTATGAAAGAAATTGAGAAATGAGAATGTAAAATGATTGATTTTTTATCAAATCAAATCAAAATTATTAAGATTATAAGTATCTATATGGGGATCCAGGGCCACCCCGGGCTCCAACATAGCTCCACTCTTGCCCACATAGACAATTGTTTATTCACGAAAACGTGTAACCGGTACGCACATATAGTGTATTTTTAGATGCAATTTTTAACATGCAGTGGAAACAGCAGGTGAAAGAAGTTCATTCAAGTGGACAACTTTGAACATGGGATAACTAGAGGAGTTGGTGAAGGAAGCGGCAACAGTTATGCACCTGCTGCAATTACCACAAACGACACATTCGAAGTTGTGGTTGATGCTAGCATGGAACCTAGAAGAACTGAGAAATATCTGGAACGTCGTATGGAAAAAGTTCCATTGTCAATGCGAAAATGTGAAAAGACTAAGGGATACTTTGATCCTAGGGTGATTTCAATCGGTCCATACCATCATGGGAAAGAGGAGCTCCAGAATGCTGAGAGGATCAAGCCTATTATAGCGCAATTATATATTTCAAATAGTGGAAGGGACATGGATGAATTTCGTCAGAATATGTTGGGTATAGTTGACGTTGCTAGAAGCTACTACCTTGAAGGATCAACAGATAAATATTCTGACCAGAAATTTGCTGAAATGATGCTCCTTGACGGTTTATTTAGTTCAGCATTTATTGAGTGCACCACTTTAGGTTACCGTGATAAAACAATTATAGTAGAACTGAAAAAACACTTGGGCCTACGTGATTTCTTCATTATGGGGATTGATGTACTGTTTTTGATTGAGAATCAACTCCCATTACAAGTTATCGAGTTGCTGATGAGCTTAAAGTCCAATCACAACAATTTGACAAAAATATTGGCAACTAAGTGGGCTGTGACTTACCTTTCCGCGTCAAAGAAACCAGATATGGAAGAAGTCAATAGGGAAATCAAAGAGTTGTTGGACAGTAAAAGAATTGACTGCCAGAAACTCCTTCATTATCCTGAATTATTTTGGTTGCAGCAAAACAAATTTAGCGAATCCAATCATGATTGCGAAACCTCTGATTACTGGGACAATTTATTCTCCTTTCGATCTATTACTGAGCTCAAAGCTAAGGGAATCTTTGTTAGGCGTAGCACTGCCTATGACCAAAGGACTATTAAGTTCAGACCTTTCTTCTTCTTCTTCGGAGTCCTCGAACTTTCTCCTGTTATGGTTATTCCTGAGTTCATTATGGCCGTTTCAAACCAAATTGCGTACGAGTGGACACCAAACAATCCTAACAGACAACCTACAATGGCTTACGTAAATTTCATGAAATCTCTTATTAGTAGTGCAGAAGATGTGAAAGAGCTGCGCGCAAAGAATATACTATTCAGCCCCTGCACAAGTGATGAAGAAGTCGTAAGAATGATCGACAACATCCCCACAATCGTGTCAGAGGACGTCAATATATATTGGAAGGTGAAGCAGAGGATTCAGAAACATTATAATAACAAGGCGAAGACATGGATTGCCGAATTGATTCATAATTATTTCAACAGTCCATGGGCATTCATCACTTTCCTTGCTGCGACTGCTGTTATTATCATTAGTGTTCTCCAGACCCACTTCACAATCAACCCTTCCAAGTGATTGATTCTCATTTCCAACTTCACAAGTGGCTTGGCTTGTTTCTTTGGGTTTCTATTTCTTCTCTACTTCCTCTTCCTTTCATGATGGTGTGTATGATCATGTGCAAACCTCTTTTCAGAGAGCTAATGTATCTGTATTTTGTTTAATCACCAACATTTATGTAAGATATTGCTTAGAAACAGATACTGCTTTGCCTATTTTAACACCGATCCAACATAGTTAGTCTCAATATGATGACGTCCTGAGCAAAAAACGATATTGTAAGTACTTTTTGACTTGCCTAAGGTTCTGACTTTGCGTTCGAGTGGTGAAAATTAACCACTCCAGAAAAAAATGAGGCGAAGTTATTTCGAAGATTACTTGTGCACTGAAATGCTTACTAGTTAATGATATCTCTACTTAAACGGGGGTTCGAAACCGGGATCAAGCCGTAGTCTAGCTCAATGAGTTTCATGAATTGGTTTGGTTCTTTTGAAATCTCTAATCTGTGTGAATTGGTTTGGCTTGGTTCTTGTTTTACCAGAAAAACCGGAGCAATCTGGTCCATGGTCACCCTTAATTTGCAAGAGGAATAAGGAAATAGTAGAGCATTTGCTCATTCATTGCGAGGCAATATGGATTCGATGTTTAGAAACGTCAGAATAGGTTCTTAGTTCATTCTGATAGATTTTGTTCTGAATTCATTCAACTCCGTTATTATTACTATTTTCTTCATTTTTGTGCTAATATTTCTGTCAATTTGGTTTTGTTGCAGATGGATTCTGTGATTTCTCAAGCTCAAGAGACCCTTAGGACATTGGCCTTTCAACGATCAACATTTGGAGGCATAAATTCAAAGATTAGCAATATCAGCAGTCGACTCCCGACTGTAGGGTTGCATTGTTACAATTGCTTGTGTCGCGCTAGGGATCGGTTTCATGACCAGAGAAGTCCCGGAAAAGTGATTTTAAAATTTCGGTTTCCATAGACTCTGAGTGTCACAAGGGGCCTCAGAAGAGGTCACCAGATCAAATCAAAATTTACCATTGCACATGGCATCTTTTGAGGTGCTTTCAAGATAAATCACTGAAAGTAATATGGACACATAATGGACTGGAATATTGGAGTACCAAATATTATTTGTTTCATCAAATGTATTAATGCTTAAGCAATTTGACTTTTCAGGTGAATCAAATCCTCTCATCAATAAAGAAGAGAAAGTCCATGGACACTATAATTCTTTCCTTAGTTGCCTCTGTTTGCACATTTCTCATTTTGATTTACTGGTTGAGCAAATAGTTGATGTTGCGGGTCTTGTCATGAAGTCTCGTGACAGTCTTCGGTCCACTATATTGTTGGCGAATACCCTGTTGGTTTGTCAATAATTTTTTGTATTCTTTATTTGTATAATTGTATATGAGACAGCCTTACGTAAACAGTTGGCTCAAGACAAACCCTCGTCAGTATCAAGATGTTTCATGTTAAAGAGCCACAAATCTAGTGTCACCGGAAATTCGTGGCTCCATCTTTTCGCATGTTACAGATTTGTGGAGGAATTTACATTCATGATGGTTAGTTTGAAACACACCTGCTATATCACTCTTATTGCAATTGCTATTTCTTCATGTACAACTGTCTTTGCTTCTGCTTAAGACTTGTAAGTACTTAGTTACTAGGTAGGCCTGTTTAAGAAAATTTACTGGTTGAGCTAAGTTGTTGCATGTGCCCGTGGACTAATTTTTTTGTTGCCTGTAGTGTTTTTTTGGTTTGAGCCACGGAAACAGCCTTTTTGCTTGCAAGGGTAAAGCTGTGTACATCAACCATTTTCCAGACCCTGCAATGGTAGGAGCCTCGTGTACTGGATTTGCCCCTTTGTAGTGTTTCTTTGTTCTTGGGAAAAGGAAAGGAAAATTATTTAGGAAAGTGGACGTAAAACTATCTGTGCTCAGTACATTATTTTGCTTTTTTATTGTCTTTCTCTTCAAGAACCGAAAAATGGAGATTTTCTCCAAATTTTCCTTTCATTTCCACTTCTTTCCTTTCATTAAATAACGAAGCGAAATAACAAATCCAACAGGGCTGCTCTAGCGTTAATCTTATGTCGAGCTACCTTAGCTACTTTTACAGTATTAAAAGAACATAAAGAACAAAAGTCCGTAAGAGCAGTTTGCAAACTAAAATCAGCTCCATCAGGCTTGAGAAGCCCCCGAACGTGCAATTAGTCTGGATGCGAATCTCCAAAAAAACCCTGCTGCAAAGCCCACTCCAGCACTGATAAGCTTTTTAAAATGGTAAGGAAATCGATGTGCTTTACTGTGCCAACATAAATACTGTAACAATGAATAAGTGAAAATGTGGGTGAGAGGGACTCGTATTTTAGTATACTAGTTGTCGTAAGTGAACAAGAGAGATGTGAGAGTTCACATTTTGGGATGAAGGCTACATATTCTGGCCTGCAGGCTGTTGCAGGCATTATCTTGTGTATAAGAATGCAGGTGAAGTGAAGCTATGGAAATTCAGGTTCTTTGGGTTACAGTTACAACTATGGGGATTTTGGTGAACTCCCCTGATTGAAATTTCTGATGAACCTCTAGAACCTTGGTATGCAGATTTTTTTTTTCCCCTTAAAAGCATTGCATGAAAATACATTTCCTTCCACGAATCCAAGTCATGTTTCCCTTGCTTTTCATTCTGTTTAGAAATATTGGGGATCCACAAAACAACAGTGCTACGTCAACTGCCTTCGCAACAGTCTGATGCACATGAGACCCTCAAAATCTAACGGCTGCAAAATCATTCGTGGTCGGTGTGTCTATATCATTTCCGTCCCCAAAAAGCCCCAGCAGTTATCAATAGGTAGTTTGTTCACACTAGCAGGATGGTACTCATCTGCAATTACTTGATTTGTTCTAGATCTTGAAGTTTGACAGATTGCTTTTTTTCTTCCCTCTTCCCTCAGCTTTGAATTTAAGGTGTATGCTTGCATAATTACATTCACTGCTTTGAAGAGTTCACAGTCACATTTGATCTCCTTGCAATGTACGAAGCAAGATGTTCTTTTGTGGATCACGTATTAATGACCGGTATTGGTTAGGCACACCACGTGACTCGTATTTTGTGCCATTGTCTTTTCTTCAAAAGTAGCGCATTTGAAGGAAGAAGTTTTCAGAAACAATTTCATTGGACAGGCAGCGCTCATCTTTTCTGCACCATTACATTGTTGAGGAAAGAAAAAATCACTTTCCTGAAGAGGAAGGTGCAGAATGTGAATATTAATGTTAAGATAAGGGGCAATGGGTCGTGCAAGAAAGGTCAAAATTTGATAAAAGGAGCTATCTAAAAGTTAGAAAGGAGGTTGCAGAGATCAGAAAGGAAGATTAGGAAGAAGAAAATGTTGTCGGAGTTTGGAATTAAGGCAGGCAAGTGTAAAAAGGGAGGCAAGGTGGTGCCTTATTCTTCTTCTTTGTCTTCTTTTGACATTAACAATAGGAACTCTATCTTACTTTAAAGAGCTTGTAAGATAATGGATACTGGTACTTTGCTGGGAGTAAAATATCATCGAGGGGAGGAGTTGAATTTGAAGAAATATGTCGAAATCCAGCTTGAGAATTTTGCCGAAGAGGAGAATGGTGATTTCGATGTTTTGGAGGATGGAGAATTTGTAGATTTGGATGAGGGTGCATCCCTATCTCTAGAGTTTTAATCCTTATGCTCCCGATTGGTGATGGTGTTTCGGTTTTTGTTTCAAGGTGCTCGGTGGAGTCTTTGGGTGGTGAGGGTTGGTTGGTTTGCGAGGAGTATGCGGATATAGTCTCTCATGGCGTTTTGAGGGATCGGCGTCATTCGGTGGGTTCTCAGCATTTTCTCGCTGCGGAGGCGGCATAATCTTGAATTCATTCAGGTAGGGTTCTAGTTGGCAGTGGATTTGTTTTTGGGTTTTTAGTTGGTCTTCGACCGTTTGGGTCTTGGGTATCTGTGAAAATTAAGTAATTTTCATTTTCATTTTGCTCCTGCCCTTTTAATCTTTGTAATTTTCAAATTTGGAGATTAATAAAATCTTTTTGCTGATAAAAGAAATATATACAGAATTGTAAGGTAACATGTGGCCAACCAATCTAGCTAGGGTGATGTGTCTAGCTAACTAATACTGGTCAGTCATGTATTTATCTTATCAGGAAACGAAGGAAGCAAAAATGGGTACATATGACTACCATTGTACGTTGGGCGTACATCGTGTGGTTGTGTTCATGATCAAAGATCGAATAATTTCTCTTACAAAAACATCCTTGAACGGAAGGTTGGGATTGGCCAGAAAGTCTGTCATTGACTCATTTGTATTTAAGTAGGGTGGTTCTAATGTCAAAACTATTTTTTTTAATGTCAAAACTTTTGTGCATGAAAAGCTTATACTATGTGCAAAATACAAAACTTTTATGCACAATAGTTTTGGCATTAGCAACAGCAGCTTTGACACTATCGTTTCCCTTTTAAGTTAAGACATTTGGATTATGGGGAAATTTTTTATTTTTTATTTAATAGTCAACGGGGTAGTTAGAATAGCACTAGGGAAGTCCAGTAGCTTTCCATAGCTTTGTGTACGGACCGCCCCCAAGGGCCTCGAACCTCTGCCTCGTGGATTATGGGGAATTGGGTGGCTCAATAATTATAATAAATAACGAGAATTGATTTTGTTACTCACCTTTTTTTTAATGTCATTCTCCTCCTCTTACAAAATAAATCATCTAATAAAAATACAAAGGGGAGTAATATTAACAAAAAGAAAAGTGGCAAAATCACTCCCCTAAATAATTATTGTAATTATTATTAGTAAAAAAAAAACGTGTATAACGACAAAACGTTACAGATCCCCGGTTGCTGTTAGACCTGTCTAAATTAAGACAACCTGGTTTGGACTTTGGAGTACCCTCTTGTTGCCAATGCTGATTGGTTAACACTGGCGGAGCTATCGTGGAGCCAGAGAAGGCACCGGCCCTACCCAATTTTTAATCTTTTAGAGTATAGTTTGCATATTTTTGGTAGATATTTTGAAAACCAAATTACAAAATTTCAACCATAATTCAAAAATCATATATTCATTTTGAGCACACTAAATTATGATAAATGATATTATCCGATAATGATATTGTGTGTCATTGGATACTATCCTAACATCAATATCTCGAGATTAATTCTTCAATTTACCAAAATCATTCCATGAAAACTCGAATGAGTGAATTTAATCTTGAAAAATCATCCTATCAAAATTTCTCTCATAGTTTGACCCCTTTTGATTTCCACTTCTAACTCTGCCACAGTTGTTTAACCACTTTTTTTTTTTTTAATCTTTATATGAGTGGGGAAGTGATTATCGGAGTATGCTGCTTCCTTTTCTATTACATTTTGATAAAATTATACGGAGACCCCTTCATCTATACGATTAGACACGAACACTCCCTAACATTTAAAAATGCCCAAAAGCACCTCCTCATCTATAACCGTTAACCAATCAGCACCCTTCAGACAAAAGACCGTTAAGTTGAATGAGTTAGCGTGGATAATTTTTCACAGATGAGGGGGTCAGTGTGGGAGAGTTTTAAGGGGTAAAATCGTCATTTTCTCTCAACTGTTAACAGAGTTAGCCAATTTTTTAATTTATATATATGAGAGAATCTGAATGAGCGATTTTAAATATTAGGGGATCTCCATGTCCAAAACGTACATATAAGGGTGTCTCTGTCTGATTTCACATACTTTTTCACACGCTGGGTCATATTCGGAGAGACAAAGAAATCTTAAAGAGATTTCATCCAATTTGATTGGACAAAGAGGAAGTGGAACATGGAATCATGTGTTGACATAAGCCAATGAAATGTCATTGCAAACTACCCTAGTGCTCATTCATTTTCAACCCTTCCTTTTTGTGGGGTTGCACTGATGGAGAAACAAGTTAGGTTATTCTGAGGGTTAGTCCGGTTGATTGGTGGGTGGGTTTACTTTTCATACAATTTATCAGGGTTCGATTTTTAGTGTCAAGCCGCAAGAAAGAAGATTCCTGTGAATTCCCTAGTCCCAGTGTGGATAGTTTGCCTTTGACCGGACGGAGAAAAGGATTAGTCAAGATGCGAGTAAGCTATTCCGGACACCCCTGACCGTCGAACCAATGAGAGAAAAAAACAATTTTGGTTAAAATGACACTGAGCTTGTGAAATT
>BPLS01000370.1:182396-183764 GCA_019656275.1 Rhododendron kiyosumense | reverse complement strand
AGTACTGGGGTATTCTAGAAAAGTAGAGACAGAGAGAAGAAGGTGAGCCAAGAATTAAGGTGTTTCTAATTAAGGGGTTTGTTCTCTCTAATCTCGATGGCCGACAAAGGTACGTCAATTTATGGTTCTTGAGATGTGTTGAATTCAAGATCCTATTATATCTGTTTTCCGCATAATAGATTAAATACAGATATTGATTTACAGTTGGTATCAGAGCTAAGTTTTTTCTGAATCAATACATCTTGGAATTTAAATAAGTTGGACCGCCATGTATGGGTTAACGATTTGTTGATTGACTTCGAATAAAAAAAAAAAATTCATGTTAGCGTCGGGTTGCATTAAAATTAATTTTACCATTATGCCATGAATGCTACTGTATTGTTCGTGAAACGAGTTACCGAGTTCCGCCATTGGTTTTTGCATGTCACGTTTTGTAGAATACCAGTGGAAGTAATTCTCTTTCCTGAAGTATTTATTATTGTCATAATTGCTTCAATTATAATATGGTTAGCATAATCAATTTTTGTTGGTTGCTAATGCTTCGATCAGTATGGAACATGATCGATCTCGACTCGGCTTTTGTTTATTGATTTCATAAGTCACCAGTAAACTTTTGTTTCGGAAAAGTTTTACTGCCACGGGTTAATTTTGGTAGATGGACTATATTGATTGAAGTTTTTTATTTAATTATAGTTCACCTTCCGTTACTGGTACCATGTGCATCAATGCGGTACCATATTGGATAAACCTTGTTTGATATCAGATTATGGTGCACTGATTGAATCCCAATTTGATTAATTTATTGTTTTTTTACTCATGCTTGGTTGAATGCAAAACCACATTACTGTACACATGTTTAATGAATGCATGTTGTTTTGTTTTTGTTTTTTTATGTAGCCAGTGATAGAATTAAATACTGAAATTACATGCCTACAAAATTAATCTATTTTTGTTAGATTGTGTTTTCTTCAATTTATGTATGATTATTTTGAAGCATTGAATTGGGAAAGTTTTTCTATTACAATGTTACTGTATATGTGAGAGTTATGATTATATTGAATGTCATTGAACGGATAATCAATCACATAAAAGAATACTTAATTGTATATTTTATTTTTCAGTAGTAGTGATTGAATAAAAAAATGACATCCGCATAACTCAAATAAAATAATAGAGTATATCATTGGTTAGTTGGATAATCATAGGGATTACTAACTTGGTAGTCACCAAAGTGACCTAGGTTAGTGAAACTTATGAATATTAAACTACATTAAAGTTTTGTTAAAAGGGTAACAATTAAGTCAATGCATATTCTCGATTGCAGTCATAATTATAAGAATGAGACTAGGCCCAAAGGAGAGTCACATT
>BPLS01000370.1:119896-177396 GCA_019656275.1 Rhododendron kiyosumense | reverse complement strand
TCCTATTATATCTGTTTTCCGCATAATAGATTAAATACAGATATTGATTTACATTATTTATTCACAAATTTAGCCTCATTGTATCATTGGATTTTGATATATAAAAGCTTGATTGAATCATAGTTTTATGAGCCATGGACGACTAGACTCTGACTGTTCATTACTCTTAAGACAAATATGATTCTTTTACTTTGTCACCAATATTTGATCAACTTAATTTTTTTGCGTGAGTGATGTAGACGTAAATACTTACTGTCGGACCGCTTATCCACCATCTCTTCGAAAACCAATTGGTGGTAGGAAGGGTTTCAATTAAGTCTTTTGTGGCATTCGACATCGCACCCGCAAGTCTGTTTTTAGAGCAGTCGCAGGGAGTAACATTGTGTAACCAAATCCATGGGGGCACTCCGGGCGCAACAATTCCTCCCTCACGATGACTCTCCCACGACTCGAACCCATGACTTCCCGGCTTTGATACCACTTGTCGGACCGCTTATCCACCATCTCTCCTAAAACCAATTGGTGATATGAAGGGTTTCAATTAAGTCCATTATGGCATTCGACATCGCACCCGCAAGTCTGTTTTTAGAGTGGTCGCAGGGAGTGGCATTGTGTAACCAAATCCATGGAGGCACTCCGGGCCCAACTCTTACAAAATGGACAATTGATTGAGATCCTCAAATGAGACCGTGATGGGTCCTAATTTGATTACATGAGTCTTTGTTACATGATACAGAATATTAATAATTCCGATATATATTCTCGGTAGACCATTAATCTATTCTTCACTTTTCTAGTACTATAAACAAGTGAAATTGATAATAATTAGGGTATGTATCTTTAACTATACACTGAGAATCAAGGATATATAATCTAATCATAAAATATATTATCCTTTTGGATCATTAATGATCAGGTTACTAATACCACACTTCAAACGATTTTTTCATATACCACACTAGGTAAAATTGAATATATTCTATAGATATTTTTAATTTAATCCACACGAGATTTTTTTTTTAAGAAACTCCAACTATGTGCTCATCCCGGGCATATATGCGTCCAATCTGATGCTCATATATCAAATCAAACAGAGCCTCGATACTTAATTAGCAAAAAGTGAAACCTCAAATTTCTATCACTTGAAGCCAATGGCCTAGATAAAGGTCACCGTCATATGAAGATTTGTCAAGAAAAAAGATGCAAAGGCAAAGAGAATATAAGTTTTATTCGTTTTCTGTGGTAACCAAACAGTTTTCTTTTCAAGTATTTCATTGACACCTATTAGTAATTCGAATATCATTTTCCGACTCAAACGAAATATTAAAATAAATCTAAGTTGTTTCCCATTAGAGGATGTATATATGAAGAGGCTACTAGGTACAGACAACTGGTTTTATTGAATTTTGCACACAAAAAAAAAATTTAATTGAACAAATTGATTAAGAGGTTAATTTTGTTTATTTTTTTTTCAAAACCCCAAGCTATAATACTAACTTTTATCCAAAATATTTAGTGTAGATTCGCCCTCTGAAAATTGAACATTTGTTACCAACTGGTTTCATTAAATTTTACATAATATTTACCATCGAAATCCTACTCCTTCCTTGAAGCTAATTCTAGCAATTAACAAACAATAAACCAACAATCCCAACTTTTGAATTTCGAATTATATGTCCCAAAAGTGTTTTTTTTTTTTTTTTTGGGGTACTTGGGAATATTGTGTCCCAAATGTTGAAGATTGTACCAAATTAACTATACAAAAATGTGTTGTCCCCTTCAACTACTAGATAGGACATTAAAGTTGTCAGATGCAATCGAAAGCTAATCCGAATAGGATGCCTCTTTCACTTGAATTCTCTTTTGATAATTTAGGTGCTCAGGCCAGCTTACGCTCAAACCTCAATTAATTAAAATCGGAACAACACTTTGTATAAACTAGCCGCAAATGACTTGATAGCAACTGAAAAGTTTCGAACACCAGACTTCAAGAAGGAGCAAATTATTCCTACCCAGGCCTTGATTACCAGCGCAACCGGTTGGGGGTTGCATGCCTCGTTCACTTGAATCACATGGTATTAATATCACATACTAGTTTATTTCTCTCTCAATATTATGAAACAGAGACTTTTTGTATAACTTTTCTCTCGATATGCTAAGCCCATAGATCTTGGACAATTTGAAGAAAAAGGATTTTGCTTCCTCACATAGAAATAGACAATAAAGTGGAATTTATTTCCCCCTTTAGCTAAAAACATCATAAAGTGATGCCACTCTACCATTGGACAAATGGTTGAAACACTGGTATATATCTTCTTCTTCTTCTTCTTTTTTCTGATGGTCGTTTGGGGCAGCTTTGCCTACCTCGACTATCTCACAACCACTCGTCCTCTTCCTTCTCATTGTCTCTTTTATGTACTTTTGTTTAACTCATTGTCTCTTTTACATACCTTTGTTTTATGTACTATTAATTTCGTTCTCATTGTACATATTACATATGATATTCTCTTTGCTGGAAAAAAAAAATTACTTCCAAGATAATTTTAATAAAAATAGAAATTTGATTTTTACAGTACTCCCCTTTTATCTAAGTGCACTCTATTTTTTGTCTTTATTAATATAGAATTACAAAATTATACTTCATTCATATTTTACTTCATACATGGAAAGAGTAATCATGTAATTTTGTATCACTACAAAACAAAACAAAAGACGTGCATTTGGATGAAAGAGGGGTGTGAAAATCAATTCCCTAAAATAACGAAAGTAATTTTCACACTTCCCAATTTCGATGAATGCACAACTTTATATTTTTCTGGATCAAATTACATGAGGAAAACTCTCAAACTAACGAGTGCATTTATAAAAAAAGAGATACTCCCTCCGTCCCTTTTTTATAGTCCAGTATTCCATTTTGGGCTGTCCCTTAATAAGTGTCCATTTTGTAAAGTTAGTGGGTAAAAGTTGGTGTATTGTCTATTTTGTCCCTAAAAGTAGATTCCTTTTTGAAAAGTTAGTGAGAAAAAGTGTAATGATGATGGGTAAGTAGGGAAAGTGGAGGAAAAAGTTGATGTGAAAGGTATAATGATGATGTCTTTTTAATAAGTTGGAATTACGAAGTAGGACAATTAAAAAGGGACGGAGGGAGTATTTTCATTTAACCTTTTCTAATAAAAAACAAAATGACTAATGAATTCATCAAAGGAAAATAATTTTTACATTCTCTTTTGTCTTCATTGGCACTCCCTTTCATGTGAAATTATAATCGCCCTTTCATATGGAAAAAGTGACTCAAGTGGCCCTTTCAATGAAAAAGGTGAGTGAAAATCATTTCCCTTCACCAAATTAGGTAGTCAAAATTCTTATCTTCTCAAAAATATGGATAACAATAGGAAAACCAGAAATAACAGAAAACCCCAAAGAAGTAGGGGAAGTTTTTGGGTGCCGAGCGGATATCACGTGGCAGTATTCATCGGCGATCTCAATCTTCCAAGCGTGTCTTAGACGGTCCATAATTTATTCCCTCTCTCTCCCCCTCATCCCACCACACCCTCTCCTCTTTTTCTCTCTCCAAAATTCGGACCGTCCAAAACACGTTTGGACGATACGGATTTGCCGACGGAGTACCACGCGTGTAGTACCCGCCCGGCACCAGAAACTTCTCAAATAAGGGACGCCCCAACGAAAGGTGCACGCAGAGAAACACGTGTATTCCAAAGTAGCTTTAGAAGGGGACATTGGCGCACCAATCTGAAAGACTTCAATTCTTCAACTGTAAAAAGTAAAAGCAAGAACTGTTTGGTCTAAAGGGACACATCTGGCATTGTCCCCCCTCTCCATTATTCTTCCTTAAAATGGCCCTGGCCCAACTTTAATTCAGCAGTTTGATGCAGCCAGTCATTCCATTATCTGTTACCTATGCATTTGCCAGTAAATATAAAACTAGATAACCTTTTACACTTTTCCCCGTCTTCTTCTAATGTTGTGTTTGGTTTGTGTTTTGAAAAATATTTTGAAAAATAGTAGAAGTAATAAGTGAAGAGATAGAGAGAGAAATGTTGGAAGTAGGAAGAATCTAGGAGGAATCTAGAAGGAATTTTTTGAAAAATTCTTTTTGAATCGTAAATGGAACAAGGCATTAATTTTTGTCTTTACGGTTAGAGATGTTCAGGTCAGCTTAATCTCACCCCGACTATTCTCCTCTATGGTTCTGTCAAAGGCATGTCATCTATGCCGGATCTATGGGGGCTTTCAGAAGAGATTTCTTTCTTGCGACCTGGCTCTAAGAGGTTGCCAAATTTCGGACTTGGAATAACTGGATTTACAACTCATTCTTGTTGGCACTTAAGCTAGCTACCCTTGGAGTTACCGTTTTTTCTTTTTTTGGTTTTTGGCAACTCAAAACCATAACTTTTTTTGATGATTATATTCTGAAACACTACTCTTGTTGTAAAATGTATTCTGCTCATATATTCCAAACAATTTACATATTATTTTGACCATAATAAAAGAAAGTCAAAAAGAAAAGAAAAAGAAAAAGAAAAGAAAGAGAGAGCCTCCTAAACATCCATAAAGCACCTGACAACACAATCTAAGACTACTCTTTTGGAAGGCTATGTTTCAAGTACATTTGTTTCTGTTGAGCAGCAAATTAAGCTCACTCCGGACAAGCTTATGGACGATTTTGACTAATCCTTAGGACGATCAATTTCACCTTACGTACACCAGCGCAGACCTTGATAAAAATTGAAACAAAGTCCTATGCGAACTGACTCTATAAGAGTTTATAGCACATATGAGGTTTTGAACATAAGATCTAAGAGGGAGAAAATTTTTTGTACTTTAACTACTATGCCAACCCCTTTGGGTGAGCAACAAAGCTTTTGAGGACATCAAGTGAGCCACATTATATTGAAAAACATCCATTCTGGCAAACATAAGAAACTCGCAAGCATAATTTTTTAGTTTTGTTTGCTTTTATGAACTTGGCTCGTACAGTCCAAGTTCCAAACCTAGACTGCAGAAGTGCAGTCCAAGTGATCGCAATCTTTGGTTAGTGTTTTTAATGGTCCAGATTTGTTTTGAATATTTTACCGGTAAAAGATTCAACAAATCTAAACCATTAATTATCAAGATAATTGGTCCAGGTTGGATTGTACACCCATTGCAGAGAAACCGAATCCACTTTTATTTGGTATCCATGTTGAAATATTAATAATTTCTTATTCTACGAAAATGAAAACAATCCGAAGTCTAACAAAAGAAAAAGGAGAACACCTAAGCGGTTTCATCACTTATATACAAAACACCTAAGGTGAAATTACATGGAGACCATCTCATCTATAGGAAACATGCATAAATGAGGGGAGGTCTGTGGGCAATTATAAAAGTTATGGGTTACTTGTGGGAAACAAGTATAAATGAGAGGGTCTTCGTATAATTTTACCCTATCGCAAAGTATTTTACTAAGCAAAATAAGAATATGAGGGACAATCAAAGCTAACGATGTCCCAAGTGACCAAAGAAGATGCTACTCAGTGGAATTAGAGCGGCTTGAGTTATATCCATGCTCACATTATGATTATACCCAAAGCATAATGGCACAAAGCCTATCCACCTAAAAGAGCAAACGGGCATGAATCTCGACAAATCTTTGCCCAAATCGACTTCGACTTTACGTCATTTTAGAGAGTGTTTGTCGTAGTTTTCAAAGAGGCGATTCTCGGTTCTACAAAAGTTTTTCCAGTGTGTTTGTCACAACTTCTGTTTCCGCTTCAAGAAGGAAAACAATTTTAAAAGCCGCTTTAAAAAAAAGTCCGAGTCTTTAAGAAGCATCACTCAAATTTTAGAATTAGTTTTTATACAATTTAAAGTTTTGACAAATACCCCCCCAGATTCCTAAGTCACCAAAGCATCTGAAAGTAAACTTCTAACCACCTGGACCCCAGTGTTTCCTCTTGGCCAATATAAGACTTATTAAATAAAATTACTGAACTGTACATTTTTAATATTATTTCTGTGGCCGCGGGGGCTGCTGTGCTCATTTTACCGTCCGTCTCTGCAATCAATGATTCTAGAAAGAGTTATTTTATGACCGATAATAGAATACTATTACCGGTAATAAATAGTAGGACCATCCAAACCGTCCAAAATATTTTTGAACGATGAGATTTAGCGCAACCGTACGCTGCTGTGAGATGGGCACAGCAGCCCCCGTTTCCTATTTTTGTACAGTACACAATCTGCTCAAACGACCCATGACTAGTTGAGTTAGATGTAGTTTATATAGTGGAGTTCCAGTCACTTTTGGAATACCCTACTTTTTCTCTCTAGAAAAATTTGGTAATATAGGATACTTCCACATATAGCATAAAACGCATTTACTTCCCATCAACAAAGTTTTACCCTTCTTTTCCAACTCATTTTCAATTCCCACCTAAGAAGATTAGCAAAAAAAACCAGATAAGATTATCATCAACCAACTTCCAATGGAATCAGTGAGAAACAAACCATACCCTTCTGAGACTACAGAAAGGGAAGCAGAACAAAAAGAGGGAGAGGAAGAAGAAGAAGAAGAAGAAAATCAAGATCAAGAAATTGGGAGAATACCAGAAAAGCTCAATCCAGAGCTGAATCTTCTTGATTGTTTGGACATGGGTTCGACCCAAGCCTCATCAGAAATCCCCCCGGGATCCGATTCCGAGCCACGGGTTTTCTCCTGCAACTATTGCCAGAGGAAATTCTTCAGTTCGCAGGCACTGGGAGGGCACCAGAATGCCCACAAGAGAGAGAGGACTCTGGCAAAAAGAGGGCTGAAAATAGGCCACTCCCAGTTCCACAGCCACAGCCATTATTCAAGCTTGGCTAGTCTTCCACTCCATGGTGCTTATAACCATATGCCTCTCGGAATCCAAGTTCATTCCATGATCCATAAACCCTCTTACTTGCCAAATTCTTCTGGGTTCAGGGGTATTTATGGAAATAGTGGAGGGTTAAGGCTCCCCATTGCTCAACAACCAGCTATAGGGAAATTAGCATCAGAGAGTAATTACCATGGAGGTGCATCCACCGGATTGCCGTCTCAAGGCGGGGTCGGAAGATTTGGCGGCTCGGTGAGGATGATGATGACTAGCTCTCCGGCCGAGGAGGCGGTTGGTGGCGGTTACGGGTGGGCGGGTGGTGGTGGAAGGTTGAAGACTACTCACGATCAGAAGCTTGACTTGTCCCTCAAGCTCTAATTAAGTTTACCTTTTTTTGTGGGGGTTTGTAATTTTGTTCTTGCAATCTCAATTATATAGATTTCATCCTTCCTTTTCCCCTTTCTTTATGATCAGGAGTTGGTTATAGACTTATTAGTCAATCTCCGTTGGTTGGTTGGTTTGTTCCTTTTGGTTTGTTCTGAGAGTACCATTTTTGTACATTGATCACATCACCGGAAAGTCTGGAGAAATTTGGTTTCTTTTTTCTCGATTGGGTATAAATATATAATTCACACCTAATATATATTTGATCCTTGGAAAGTCCTAAGAAATCTGGTTTTTTGGAATTTGTTCAGTTATATATATAGTAGTTTTGTGGTGTTCTTTAATTTTAGAAATTCAGTTTCATTTGCTGAACTGGATGATGTTGTTGTTGTTGTTGTACTTTTATATAATCTTAACCTGCTCAATAACTAAAGGCATTGTTGCACTTTCTCTCAACAGCAATTGGGAAAAGTTTCACTAGTGGATTTCAACTTTCATGCCCCACATTCCTGGTTCCATTTTTCCAAACAAATCAATTCTGGCCTACTTCTTCATAAACACAACTGTACTGAAAGATACATACAGCTAACCGTTTATTCGCCATGTTTCGCCCGCCCGTCGGGAAGCGTTTGTATTGTTTTGGTAAGGTGTTTCACAGATCCGCGTTTGCGGCGATGGTTGTGGTTTGGTGTTTGGCTGTTCGGTTTGGTTGCTTGCTGGGGATCGGTGGTGGCGGCGGCTTGGGGTTTGGGGTGGATGGATATAGGGTTAATTTATTCGTTTGTTTTTCTAACAGCCACGGCTGCGTCTTTTTTCTGCTTTGTCCTTACTGGTTTTTGCGTTGTTTAGTTAGGTTTTATGATCTAGTTAGTTTGCATGTGTATTGTCACTGCACGCAGCGTTCAATACATGGGCGTTTGTCACTTGGCTGGTTATTAATCGGTTTTTGTGGAAAAGCTCGTCGCCAGTACTGGAACCACTGTTCCGACTATTTATCTAGGCTTTACATTTGCATCTCCGACATGGTGTATTCTCTATTTTCTGCCACGTTTCTTTTTGTTATTACCGTGCTGATGGATTGCTTTAGCCTTTTAGACATTTTCTCTTCCTTTTGTAATAGCTGCACACAGTGAGTTACTATAATCTTGTTGCTATTGATAAATTTCTTACTCTTCCACTAGGCAAAAAAGAAAGATATATCCACTACAATTTACAGATTAATCCAGTCAAATCAATGTCTTTTGACAATGTCACAACTCAATGTGCTCAATTTGTTGTCTTTGACATAAAGTGCAGGATAAAAGACAAAAGAAAGAAAGAAAGAAAAAACACTTAACGAAACAGCATGGAAACAACAAATTAATGTGTTATTGACACTAAAACAACAGAGGTGAATCATTTCAATGGCCACAAATTTTAATGAAATTTACAAAAGATGAAATGCTAAGATGAGGTTTAGGATTCTCTAACTGTCTCTGTCCCTTACCAAAACTCACTCCCTAGGGTGGGTCTTACCGATCAGAGAGTCTCTTGCATTTTTCAGAAACAAACTATTGACATGTCCGCCGCAAGGGCCGCAACAGTCGCGGAGAGTAACCCGAACCTTTTAATCTTTCTTTTGTTTTACTGATTTAACCAAATATCATGAACTTTAGCCATCTTACGATTAATCGGGGATGCTATCGGTTTCTCCTACATAATAAATAACACTAAACACAACATCAACAACGTAATTACGTACAAAATATTATTATCAAAAACCAGGATAATGAGTTGGTTAACACTCCAAGATAATTAATAAAATAAAACCCAAAAAAGAAAAAGAAAAGGAAAAAAAATACTGTTACTTTGTATGCGTGCACATTTTTTTAATGGGAAAATGTTCTAAATAAATTTTCCGTGCTAAATTTTGTAGATCACATGTTTGTCTTTTTCGTGAGTTAGTGTACGGCGCCTAATTAATTAATGTAACAGGTGAATCTAGCAAGATTTGGTTGTCATTAAAAAAACTCTAATCCGATGGTCAGTCAGTCTCCATCTCTAACACATCTCAATTAACAACAATGCTTTCGATGGAGACGTTCGCACGCAGATTTATCCAGAGCTGTACGATGCTCAATGTGGGTCTCTCGTGTTGCATCCACAGGTCTCGCTTGCAACGGACGGTTCCTGAAAAAGATGTGTCTGATGTATCTTTTAGTTTTTGAGTTTCTTTATATGCGGAGTATGAGTTATTTTTCTCGGATTGCGACTCGTTCAAACCTCATGTAGCTATGGACGCGATTGGTTTCGTAAGTACCTCAAGTTGTCATCCTCTGTATACAGTTTATAGACTCCACAAGATAGAATTGTTATTACCACCCGTGGGGTTGCTCCAGCGGAAGGGAAAGAGCCTCGCCTAGAAGTGGGCAAGTTCGACTCCTCTACAAGGCTAGTACCACGATTTATTTGGCGGGTCAGGTTGGTGGTTGCTTCGGTTCATCTGGAGGTTTACATTGCACAGGTGATGAAAGAAAGGTTGAGACGGTGTCATGATATTTTTTCGAGGTTTCTCAACAGTGTACTTGAGTACATCCATGACTCACACTAATTTTTACAATATATCGAATGGAGAGACTGACTGTTGTGTATAGCAGGCATCTATGACCTAAGGCCGTATCCCGAATAATCAATTTGGGTTGACAACTAAATCAAATCAGACTTCACAAACCCGAACGAGAGCAGACATCTATGACCTAAGGCTGAATCCCGAATAATTAATTTGGGTTGACAATCAAATCAAATCAGACTTCACAAACCCAACCGAGAAAAATCAATCTAGGTTGACATCCAAACGTACCAAATTAATTAGGCTTCACAAACACCATCATGAAAAATAAATTTGGGTTGACAACCAATAAATCTCTAGCTTCTCTCCAACTACCTACCTAGTCCCCTTGCCTTCAAGGACACCTACCAGCTATGTAACATGGACTCTTCATTTATACTGAAATACTTCCAATATGCAGAATCCTGACACAAGATCTGGAATACATACGCAAGAAAATAAACAAAAGATTTAGAAAAAAAAAAAACACATCCAGGAACGCAATTATCGGATTCAGCTTATGTGCGTTCTCGTTCACAGTCTCCGCGGCCAAGGGTGTGCCATCACGATGACTATAACATAAAAGTTTCGTAAGGGGAGCATTTTCAAATGCTCCGATCCATAGTATTGTTAAAAATCCGCGCAAAAAAAAAAATCAAAAGTACCAGACGCTACAACGCAGATGCCTTATGTAAACATGATGCGTTCAATACACGAGGCTCCACACTGTACAACTTACAGGGGCACAAATACGGGATACGTGACAAGAAACATATCATTTGTTTAAACCGTGTACTTCGGTGTCTTTCTATTATTGATTTCGGATACAGGTGATTTTTATATCCTACAGTGAAAACATGGTATGAATGGAACACAACTGGATTAGGATATAACAGGTAAGTTTACTCATAATA
This sequence comes from Rhododendron kiyosumense, assembly GCA_019656275.1. Taxonomy (NCBI): domain Eukaryota; kingdom Viridiplantae; phylum Streptophyta; class Magnoliopsida; order Ericales; family Ericaceae; genus Rhododendron; species Rhododendron kiyosumense. Next base: position 166,651 of record BPLS01000370.1, on the reverse strand, counting down.
TAAACTCATAGGATCTTACTAATTATATAGGTGACGTATCCCCGCACCCGTATCTAATTTTTTATCGCATCTTTCCTTTTCACTTACTGTTTGTCTTTCTACATCAGTTTGAATTTGCAATTATCTCAAACTTGAAACAAAACTAGTGTAACACATTAAGATTAGAATATGGTATATTTTTACTCATATACTTATTAGGAGATGGCTTGTCAACAGTTGGGTTGCCCGACTGCTGCGTGCAATCGGCCCGTTTTTTAGCCTATGCCGTGTTTAGTTTGATGATCTAAACCTTTTATTTGTAGAGCTTGTTGCAAACTTCAATTGTGAAAAAAAATTATGTTCGCCTAATATCGGGGGGTATCTTTTTGGAGCACATTTCTTTTGAGAAAAATGGACTCAAGAACACTGGATCAAATCCATTTTTATCCATTTTTCTCAAAGAAAATGTGTTTCGAAATTAAAGATATTGGCAGATATTTGATGAACTGATTTTTTCCTGAGACAAGCTCTACAAAGTAAACGGTATAGGTCATTAAAACAAACCCAACACAAGCCAGAAAACGCGCGGCAGTTGTGTCTTAAGAAGTCGGCATAGCTTCGCAACCGTACCAGATTATTTTTTATTTAATATATATATATATAGAGAGTTGGATGTGGTGAGATTGTGCTTATATTTTAAAGACATCATCTCAAGCAAAGTAGGTGAACAATACTATCACTCACTGTTGAAAATATGGTAGAGCTGTGCATGTCAGCCCAGGCCCGCCTTGAGGAAGCTTCTATTGCTCTAACACAGAGTTGTCTGGCTTGTTTAGGTCCCCTTTGTTGAATTCCAATGAGCAAGGGTTTCTTTGGTCACACCCAACAAAGGTTGCCAAAACCTAAAGTCAAATAATTCCGGTGCTGATGCGTAAGCAAGAGCGTGAAAGCGTCTTTGAAACATATCCTAAAATACGAAAATCCGCGAGGGCAAAGATTGAGAGCACGAGTGCAGTACGAGTATTGAGAGTGAAATCGTAGGCATTTTGAAGAATTATGTGACCAGGGCCACAACACCCCTCTACCCTTTTGTACTCCACACAAAACAAAAGCACTAACCTTCTAGCACCTTTAGGGAACAAAAAATTTAGACACCACCATGGTGGTGGGGTTTTCCAAGGAATCCACGCCATCATATACAGTGGGAAATTCTTCAGAATCCAACTTTTCCTCAGCTACTTCAGAAGCCGATACAGACAGATCAAAACCTCCCCATTCTGTTTCGAGGCAAGTCGTTTTCTGACTGGCTGTTCACGATAGCTTCGATTGCTGAGAGGGACCTTGTAGTACCATCTGGGTTTTTGATTGTAGGATTAGGAGATTGTGAGTCCATATTCCTCACCAACCCTCCATGGCAGAGCTCTTATGAGACAACATAACACAAGTAAACGACGAAGCCTGAGTTAACAAGTTGACATCCTAATGTGCTCACAAAAGGCCCAAGGGCTCCGAAAAAATCGGTCCTACTAACCATATGATAAAAGGCTTTGGTGCACCCCTAGCACGGTGCTCATACTTATTTGCTGCCCTATGATTCCTGAGGTTGAACCATAATTGCCATTATGACCAGCCGGGGAGAATGACAGCCTTAAACATACAACTAAATTGGAACAAGATATGAACAGCTCTATTACGAGTTAGAACAAATACAGAGATATAACATCTGCCGAAAATGAATGCTGTATCACAGGAATCAAAGAGCTTCAAACCATATGTAAATTTAGATGAGAAAGCAAACAAAAAAGGGCAGAGAAATATTTAGTATTGACAATATTCATCATATGCCATAATGTTTCACTTCCCACAAGCTTGAATGACAAGGGCACACCGGTAAAATCCCCAAACCCCTAACCTCTGCGAGTACACAACCTCTGATAGACTCCCATTCTGAAATCTATTAGCAAATTAATAAGTGTGGAAATATGCAGACCTCAATCAGGAAGGATAGAGCCCTAATGTGAGATAGTATTCGAGAACTGGAGGTGTATCTCATTCTCAAAAAAAAAAAGAAAAAAGAACTAGAGGTGTATCTACTGACCAGGCCCCACCTTGAAATAAGGCTCCTACATCCCTGCTTTGGCCCCCTTAATTGCACAAATTTTTTGGAACCCCCCAAATATATCTAACCTACACTATTATGCCTGGATAAAAAAGTGGAAAAGAACTGCTATATAAACAGTTCATTCATTCAACAGTTAAAAGAGACTTAAACCCACTTAAGGACACAGCCACATAGAACATGGTTGCCTCCATTATGACAACAAAAGCCATACAGAAGTCTCACAGCTAAATATCTAGTTAGATTCATATAACCATGTCGACCGTAGAGAGACATAATTAACTCCTCCTGAAACTGAGGATTTTAAAGCTCAAGGGCATAGACTCTGAAACGTTAAGTCTTTGCTACAGCTACATAAATTCAGCAACGTGAGTCGTAATACGTCAAAGGGGCTTATAACCTACTCTGTTTCATGTGGGCCGTTTCATTATGTTTTAAAGATTCTCATGCATCAGACACAACAAAACAGATAAATGCTTGATTAGAGCAAGAATTTTCTTCAAATGTAAAAGTCGCAAGTACAACACCTAGCATTGTATTAAGTTCAGGAACGATAAAAATGTAAGTATATAATCCTCTATTCCAACATGAAAGACATGGTTTTTGCCAACCATCGAATAAGCTCAGTTCTATCCTTGTTCGTCATAAATTCATGCAGGAAAACAGAAAGGTCATTGTTTACCCCCCTTGCTTTCAAGAAGTCAAGAAGTGCACTCTGAAGCTTCTTATCCAAGTCCCTGAAACATAAAACAAAACAGTCACTGATGAATCCAACATTGCGGAACTTATGCCTGATCAGAAAGAAGCCGTGAGAAGATAAAAGTAAAAAGGACTCTAGAGAAACCAACTGAAATGGAAAATCATACTGTAAAAAAAAAAAAAAGTTTCTAAGACTGATCCAATATATTCATAGTATTTCATACTATTACTGAGAAAATAGATATGCTGCCACCAGTCAATATGATAATCCAAAAATTTCAGTGAAGTTAAATTTGGGCTGGAAGGAACAAAAGCTTCTTAAATTCCAGAGTAACATTCAATAGACCAAAGAAATTCTGCTGAAATACTATAACAAGAAAAAAACAGCAGTTCAGCTTTTCCTTGGCCATAAACAAAATAAATCAAACTAAATCAGGTCTTGGTCCCAGAATAAAGGAAGTAAGGCTATCAAAAATTCATTGACATATACGATAATACATGACCATGTAACAAACTCGGAAGAGAAAGACCTTCCATACCAAAAATTAGGTCCCATGTAAGGCCACTTTAAAGAGCCATCACGCCTAAAGATATAAACTTTCTGAATCTCGATATGATCTGGCCATGAAGAGCAGACAAACTCCAGATCACATTCTTCCCCCTTGGATATGTCAACTAGCAAGCTTATGTGAAGGCGCACATCTTCTGCAGTACTATCATCACCAGATTTTGGAACTACAACAGACCCGTCAAACATAGTTGCCTCAATTTTAATTGTTTCATTCTCTCCAAATTTTCCCCTCAGGGTGATCCACTGCTCACCAGGTCGATCCTCCACTACAAATGCATTGAACTCCATAGCAGACTGAAAAATTCACAAAGAATGTAGTCCCAAAAAGGAAGATTGAGGAAGACAGAAAGGTTCATATCTAAGCTTTCATTGAATGTGGAGTTGAAATGAAGAGTTTTGTGGATGAACACTTGTACTTAGATAGCATTTTAGGCAGGTAACTAGTGGAATTAGATTGATAATTCTAAAGCGAAAATTAACTAGAGATAGTGAAGATGTACTTTGCTCATGTACAAGTAGGCTCATTTACGCAAGGGTCTCGAAAAAATAGTCATTTAGTTCAAATAGATCAATCAAAAGCTCCCATATTCATTCACAAACTGCAAACCTAATTTAAAGGGTATACTTCTTAAATAGATCATGACAAGCACAATCATACCAAATCCAAACTTCCAAACAAAACCGTTGGGATTCTTGGGAAGATGTCAAGAGCTTAAAACTAGTTGAATTTATAGTCTATTCACAGTTGCTCACAAACGGTTTAACCACAGCATAAGCAAGTTCAAGAATTCATTTTGTTTCTTCAACTATTCCTTCTTCTATTGAGTCATTGACAACCGCATGGAGGATCAATTTCTAGTTTTGTGACTTCTCAAACAAATGTTTCCAATTAACCCACCGAACATATATATTACGCATAACCATTTCACTATTAAAAGTTCCTCATTTTACAATGAAAACAGCAAAGGGTTTACATATATGTCACAATCAACACGTGCATTAAGTAACCCAGTTACTAGATTGAAAAGATAGAAACACAGGGTTTTCAAACACACAATCTTCTTAACGAACATATACATACAGTTTCTGGGTTTTTTTTTCCCTAACTGCCTTTGCTAATTCAATATTCAAGAAATGCAACATTTAAATCACTCGCAATCATTGTATTTACTACAATTCCTTCACAGCCCCTTTGTTTGATCCTATATAAGCATAGGATTGGACTACATAACCAAGCAGACCAAATACAGGGGTTAATCGGTAGAAAGTTTTCTGGCCCAGATTAAATATTCAACAAATCCCACAAAGTGTACAAAGTATGGGATATACAATACCATGGTGGGGTATGGTATTTCTGACAGGAATACATAAAATTCACTTTCTTTTTTGATAAGTAAAAGATTATATTACAAAAAACGCATTAAGGGAATGTCGCCATACACAAAAAAGGCCACAAGACAAAAAGACCCTACAAACTCCCATTCCACTAAAAAAGCTCAAGCCAATCTAAAAATTGGTAAAGCGACCCATTACAATCGCTCTTGTTCCCACTATACAAGCTATCCAAAAAAAAAACTTTTGATTTTAAACAAAGGCTTCTCGACCCCTTCAAAGCATCTAGAATTTATTTCAAGCCAAATAACCCACATCAAACAAAGAGAGATCATTCACTGTTAGTCTCGTTAAACAAACTGCCCCTCGTTTTACAAGCAAAAAGCAAATGGGTATCCAAGAATCGAAATTAACCGGTGCTCAAAGAAACCCGACAACTGGGAAACCAGTAGAGAATCATCAGGTCTTAAAAAACACCCAATTTCCAACAAAACAAAAAAAGCAAATAGATAGTAATACTTAGAAAATGGAGGGAGATTAGTTACCTGGTGGGGAGGGGCGTAGTCGGATTGGTACTGAATTTCGTTGCGAAGAATCCTCAAGATGTTTGATTCGAAGGGTGATTTTTGGAGTGCTGCAGTCGACAAATGGGTGGTGGTCTGGGTTTGGGTGAGAAAATTGGGAATGGGTCTGTTTGGTTGCCGAGAAAATTGTTGATTTGGGTGGAGAAGATGGAGTTTTAGGGTTCTGAAAGGGGAGAGAAGTGATCTCCGAGAAGCTTGCACAAGCCCAGCCATCACTTAACTCCCCCTGGATGAGAAGTTGTGGAGGGTTTAATGAGGGTTTTTTGAGGTTTAAATTATGGAAATTGATTTTTCACGCCATTTTGCAGTGAGCTTGAGTACATTTTTGGAGTGTCAAAATCAGTGTCCGCAAGGAGAGTGGAGTGCAGTTGATCTCTCACCTATACTTTAATGTACATAGGTAAAGTTCGTTTCCCGTAATTATTTATTTCCCTTTCCAAATTTTCTGAGATAAAGTAAATTATATTTAACGAATAGCAAAAATAATAAAAATCAGTGCCCATTGATACACAACCGAACTAAATTTTGTTAAGTTTGAGCTCGTATTTGTTTGCTGAACGCTCGTTTGATATAGGTTTGTTACCTAAACAAATCAAGTTTGAATTTACATTTTAGACCTTGTTAAGTTTTCAAACGAAATTCAAACAAGCTACTAATCGACCCGTTCGATTTATCATGTATAAAATATTTAAGCTACTCGAGATTGTTACACGTTTCGCTCGATTAAAACTCATACGAGATTTATTTGTCTCATAAACAACTGTGAACATGTTTTGAAATTCGTTAAATTTTTAAACCACGCTTGAACAAATGTTCGGTACCTTCGTCTGGTTTAGTTGTTTATTAACCCTAGAAACAAGGGGATAGGCCTAACCCGGAATTCCTTGTCCTAGAAGGCCTCCAATTTTTGGGTGAGTATTGGGCTAGCCAATCTAAACCAGTGTGGTAAAATAATTTAGCCTGATGGGCTTGGCCCAAGTCTTTTTGTTCCAGCTTTATCTTACATTTGTGCAAACCAATTAGCTAATATGGCCCAATTTTCCTCTTCATTTCCCCTAGCCCCCCAATTGGTTTTTTCCTTCTTGGTTTTTTTTTTTTTTTTTCACAAAACTGCCTTCCATAACTTTGTGTAAAAGAAACTTTTTCGTTCCCTGTTTCTTATTGAGCAGATATGATTTTCCAAAATACAATAAAATTAGTTCTAGTAATTCTAAAAACAATACGATACTCTTTTTAACCGTTGGGCTAACCACAGCTCACTAGGCAATGGTTGATTCACACCAAAAGAGTCAATTGTCAATGTACTTATCACAAGTGTTAATACACTTGCATTTCATAGATAGCAATGCACTTTTTGACATTAACCATTGCGCAATAGACTGTGGTTAACATTTTCCTTTGAATGATGATATCAAATCTCTTCTATTCGTGTATGTACATGTCTCAAAACAGAGCATTATAGTCCTTTATTCTTTTCTCTGGCTCTTACTACCCAAGTGTTATTTTGTTCTAGGACCCGGCTTTTGTGCAGTACAACTGCAAAGAGATCTCTGTTGTTACATCTCAACTATTCTTCTTTTCATTCAACGGTTCGAATTTTAAAAAAGACTCTTCCTTAAAGAATAATTTCTTGTCTTTTTAAAATCTGGAGTTTTCTCTTGAAAATGTCTTTTTAAAAAGACCTTCTATACGGACAAGATCACACAAACGGACTCTATAGAAACCAGATTGATCTTGTTCTATCGCCTAAAAATGAACATTTCCCACTCTCATTATCAAATATGACGCCCACACCGGGTCACATATCAATCTGCATCCATTTACATTTATTTTGTATGGCTTGCTTTTTTACCCATTTTTTTGAAAAGATATAGTAATTGAATTGATATCTGTAGTGTTTGACGAAACAATAGAATTCTTGATCTAAAAATATAGACTAAATTTCTGAACCAAAACATGACTCAGAAAATGGATAAAAAAAAATATTACGTCCTGCGAGAAACGATTCTGATCACCCAAGTAAGAGATGTTGGGAGCTCTAGACAAAGTGGGTAATTTTTAACCAGTTCTCTAGATGTGTGAATAAAATAGCAGAGTCGGATCCTGTCAAGTTTGGTCCGGACCATTTGGTCCATTTTTTTCATCCGAGCCGTCCAAATTTGTTCATGCAAATTATTATTAAAAAATATTCTAAACACCCCGAACAAATCTGGGCTATCCAAAACACTTTTGGACAACTTGGATGAAAAAAATTGACCAAACTGATCAAACCAAACTTGACCGGATCCAACCCCGCACCAGGCAAGGGTATGATCTCCCCTGCTCGAAAACCGCTGTTGGAAATTATCAAGTTTGTATGAAAACTTAACAAACATATAAAAAAAAAAAAATGCATGTGTTCAAGCTTGTTTTGTTAGTATATTTCACAAGTCAGTCTCAAATGACCATCTAACGAGCCCAACACAAGTACAACACGAATAGCTAGCGCGGTTCATTTATGTAATAGTTCTATCCTGCTCAGATCACTTTTCCACCATCTCTTCTAAAACCAATTGGTGTGAGGGAGGGTTTCAATAAGTCTTTTATGGCACTCGATATCACACCAGCATGATGACGCTCCAGTGATTCGAACCCATAACTTTCTGACTCTGATACCACTCGCCAGATCGCTTTTTCACTATCTCTCTGAACTTCAAGGGATGGACTAATGATTACACATTCAACTCGGAGTTTAAGCCAATACCTGCTCTGTATATTATGACCAGTGCCGGCTCTGGGCTAAGGCCCAAGTGGCCGGCGCCTTAAGCCCCTAAAAAATGTGTAAAAATTAGGGCCTCCTATTACTTTTGGTACCCATTATATAGGTCCAATCTTTTTTAGTATAACAACATTAGAGTCCCATTTTAATACCCAAAAACCACCTATTTTACACTTAAGAGACACAGGCCCAACCTTACTTGCTCAATCAAAGGAAACAAAAAAGGAAAAAGAAAATGCAGATCATGGGCGGTTGTCTTCATGTAGAGCCCCTTGGACAATAATCCCATATGGTGGGTTCCTATATAAGTTTTATGCATATTTTATCCTTAACAGCTCTAATCTCCTGAACACACAATAAAATGGAAGAAGATGAATTAGAGATCAAAGAAGAGAAAACAAGATCAGAAATTAGTATTTGTATGGGTTTTTTCCTAGTCGAATACATGCATTTGGCTTTGAAAAAATAATTTAACTACTTTTTATTTTATTGTCGTAAATTTTATTAAGGGCCTCATTGTCTACGTCCGTCTTAGGCCTCCAAAATCTCAGAGCCAACCTTGATTATGACAGGGAAAAAAGGTGCATACATTTGAGAAACAACCACATGGGTCTCATACCAATTTTGTCCTTGTAATCTTTAGTCAAGAAGGAAAAGGGTAGCTAAGACCATGTGATGTGAGCATGCACATGCTCTCACATGTGTAGGTATGGAGTGAGCAGATGCAAACAGGATAATTGTGAGACAATACCATGTAGTCTAAACACCTAAACAGAGACACAAACAATCTTGTTCAGGCCTTCCTCCATAGACCCAAAACAAACAAAATATGTATGATCACTTTCCCTCCAACTATGGTTCATTTGTTTGTGCTCCAAAAGGGGGGGTTGAAAGTGTTTTGTCCTTGCATGGAGTAGGCCACCAACCTTTCTTTTCAATTTCTGAACAAGGGTTTTGCCTTTTTGGAGTCTTGCATGACTCACTTACACAAGTCCATGCCATTTTCAAAAAAAGTATACAAAGGGAGAGATGGTGTCTCTGTGGTTCTAAACCAAGATTAATGCATTACCCATAATGTGAGCTTATTTTATGTCCACATTGATGATTCGAGCCGTTTTTAACTAATTTGTACATAACTCATTCACATGTTAAGTTGATCGGCATGAATAGTGACTTCATCAAATCACATTTGTCTTAAAAACCATTCTATACACTAGTTGTCTATGTTCTGAAGACAAATGTGTTTCAGTTGTGTAACTATTGATATCTGACCAAAATGTACAGTTTTTTCGGCGGATAATTTGCTTGACAAGAACTCTAGAGCATGAAGGGCTCGAATCTCTTGGGTGTGTAGCTACATTACAAAAAGGAAAATTCTAAAATCAACCCATTAAGTGTGTGAATGTGTATTAAATGGTATAAAAAGTACATAGAAATATATATTTTCTTTATCTTCTAATGTACTTATCGTCAGTCTAGTGGGCTGACAATAGCAAAACCGTTACAAAAACCATTTGAGATATATAGAGAACCAAAATCCATACACACACAACACACATCAAAAGGAAAATTCAATAATTCAAGGTGTTTGTGGGAGTAAAAGGAGAGGCCATATGATTGTCCAACCTCCAACATTTCCTCATGAGATTCTATATACACCCATGTTGGATGCACCATCATTGGTTTTGACTACCTTTTTTTCTATCAAGATCTCACCTTTGACTTTCACTATCTTTTTTCACTTGCTCTATGAATTCAAGGGACTTTACTTTATACCATGTATGAGTTAGTGTTACTGACTTCTAGACTCTCTTCATTTATTAAAAAAATAAGACTCTCTTCTTTTATTAAAAAAAAAAAAAAAGGAGGTAAGATAATATGAATAATATATAGGTTTACGCAAGAGAAAATACAACAAAAAGAAACAAAAAATAATTAAGTTTTTTCAGGACAAGAGAAAAATATTGCAGTACATATTGTAACTGCTCCATCATCTATAAGACAAATACTGAAAAAGTCGGGAATTTCTACATCTAAACATGATAAATGTTAGACTTATCTCACAGCGCTAGTCTAAACCACCTAAACTTGTCTAATGTACGTAATCTAAAGGCTACTGCACCCATAATCAGTTGCTTTTAGATTGGACACTTTCAAACAATCAAAGATGGCATCAAAGTAACGGCTTTGCTGTGATTTTTTTAATATGCAACAAAAAATCTACCCATGGTTTTTTCGAATTGCTGGATTGTCCTCATCAAGACCAATCGGGATTGCAATTAAAATCGAACCAAAACTTTAAGAAAAAATGAAAAAATGAACCAATCTAAATATGTTAAGGCGACAACTACATCAGATCAGAATTGAAAAAGTAAGATTTTACTCTGCTTGACCAATCTCATGATTTGCAATTTTTCCATTTGATTTCTTGAGATAAGGGGGAAGTGGTTTATGTACCATCCAAGGTCACTAAATTCAAACAAATGATGATGAGAAACTCACAAGCATGCTATGATTTAACCACCTTTGGAGAAATCAAAAGTAAAAAAACAAAATAATGTGACTTAACACCTTTAGTTTTTGATGGTTGTGGGGAACAAAATCAATTTCCAAACAGGGCCAACAATCATTTAGTTTCATACAGGGAGATGTGACACCAATATGCAAAAGAGCAAGCATCAAATTTGAGGGGAAAAAATCTAATAAAAATCAACATATGCTGGGATTCATGTAAAATATTCAAAGGCTGAAAAGAAAATAATTTCAAGGAGTCGAGCAAGAAATTAAAAGGAAAAAAATTGAGAAATAAGTAATGGAACTATAACTCTATTAACAAATATTACCGTGACTGCGTGACATCGTCCTTGCAATCAGGGGTGGATTTATCATGGGGTAGGTGGGGTCACGTGCGCTCACTCGGTTTCATACAAAATTTTTCACTCAGCTTTCTCTTCGGTTTGCTTTAAGACTATAAGTTGTAGTGTCGCACACATTCGGATGCAATCTCGATGATATAAGTCGTTTCTATCGGGTTTATTATTATTTTTTTTTTGAACGGCAAATTTTTTTCTATTAATCTTTGAAAGTGATTACAAAGACTAAATGGAGCAAGGAGAAAGGCAACAAGTGTCTATCCGAGACCCAATCCTTTGATTGGCAAGAGTCATTTATATCGTGGACATCATCAATTAATTTGTCCAAAAAAAAAGTTTATTGATCAGTGTCAGCAGGATAAGAACAATTTACTTTTGCAAAAAATGGTTAGACCACCTATTTTTGATCAATAAAAGTAGTTCGATGAAGTGGTTGAGAGCGTCCTAATCAACATGGATTTTTTCATTGACATTCCATTTGACGAGCCCTATCAGATGGACAATTCGACCTGTCACAGAGAGATTAAGAATCTTTTTGAAGCGTATGTATGTATATAAATTGCTTTCCATAATAATGGATATTAAAAGCAAATTATTTGGTAGGCACGAGCACATCGAAGTCTTCAATTCAATCTTTGAGTTCACCCTTCGCGTTTCCATCTTAAGAGTCTTTGTTCCCCGTTCCGTTGAATGATTCTGGATTGCAGTTCAAACCAAAACCCTTTTAGCTCTGCTTAGCCTAATACCCAACTACGGGTATTTTGTGATAGGTTCTATATATAGAAACTGGACGATCCTATTTGGTCAAATCCCTGGCGACAAACTCCTGTCTTCCTTTCATTAGGTTATTTGTGAACACCCTCCAAGGTCCCAAAGATTTCATTTATAATGATGGTATTGACGAGGAGACCGAGGACATAGATGCTAATTAGATTCCTTATGTTGATCTTGCTGAAGGTGCTAGCCAGATTGTTAAGAGTAATGATCTTGTTGATCCAAAGGCTTTGTTTGACCATTGGAATCCGCCCAGGCAATACAATCTGCGATTCCCTCCTCGGATCAAGAAAGTAAGATGGTCATAATGGAATGACGCCCTCACTAATATTGTATGGTGGTTGTCGACTGCGAACTTTTTTAAGGTTATGAATACTAATTAATGTGCTTCCATTGTAAAGAATTTTTGGGTCCGCCGTACTGTTAGGCGGTGTGAAGACCGAGGTTTTTTTAAATTTGTTGGAATTACTGACTTGGTGGGATTGAAAGCCCCCGGGCAGTTATGTCGCGTAGACAGGAAACGTGCTCTCTGATTATTCCGCCTGAGCGGTCGTGACTTCTACCCGAGCAGCCGTGCGTGAGACAAACGCGTATTTAACGCCTAGATTCAATTTTTTAGGGTTAGAACTTTCAGAACACCATATTTTTTGAGAGAAAAAGCTGTTGTACTTGTAGAGATAGACTATGAGAGTTTCCCCCATTAATTCTAGTGAACTGGTGTGACTCACGAGGAGTAAGCAAGTTGACGAACCTTATATATCTGTGTGTTCTCCTTCTTTTTTTCTTCCTCTATTTCTCTGGGTTTTTTTTTTTCTTTTTTTCCTTGATTCATAGCATCCAAAATCCTGAGAATTTGTGTTAGTGAGTTTGAGCGCGTAATTCAATCGTCTTTAATCCCAATAGCCACTGTGTGTCCAGTCAATAAAACCATATTTAATTCCGATGTTTTTTGTACGATCAAAATAACCTACAATGTTGTTTTCATTCATCAGTGTCATCACTTGACTAGTTACTCAACTCATGACTCAACCATAGAGTTGTTTTTGGTATACAATCATATGAAAATAACTAATTGAGTATGACTCTGTTTTCACCATTTTCAAACCAACAATAAGGTAACCCCGCGTAAGCCTATGAAACGGCTGCAGTAGAGGCCGTAGAGATTAGTCAAAAGTGCGTGCAAGCTAGCGCAGAACACTTTACATTGCGGAAAAAAAAAAAAAAAAAAACCATCAGGGTGACCATGTTACAATTTTTGTGGAACATAACTCTTATCCACCTCTTGATCTCCTTGTATTCATCCAAGAGAAAAACTACTCCTAAACGTTCAACAGGCCAACATTTTGAAAACGAAGTAATGTCTAGTTAATAACCCTTACTGCATGGTCAAGCATACATTTACGTACACAAATTACAATTAAATCATCGATTGTTTCGTTTCACCATCACTTGCATGGGGTCCATTACGCTTATTACGCAGGTTCATGTAGCGTCAGAGTAAGTAATTTTGTGTACGGACGATAAAATTTGCCATGTAATAAGCGAGTAGGTAGTATATACAACTGCTCGTTTCGCTCTATTAGTACAAGCGTGATGGACCCCACCCACGTTAGTGAAAAGAGATATAAGCAATGATTTACTCAGGTTCATGTGCTGCCACCGCGAGTAACTTTGCATACGGGAGGTAAAATTTGCTATGTAAAAGTTCAAAAAGTCTAAAATTATTGAAGGAGGCCCAACCACCTAATTGTTTGTTTAGGAAAAAAAATAACCCACCTAATTGGTCCAATTTATCCATCACTGACAGGTTTGCCATAATAATGGTGTCTTGAATGATGAAGATTCCAATTTTCCAAATAAAATGACACATGGAAATGATAGAAAAGTCATTCTATCCTCCATCTCACTTTTTAGTCAGCTATAAAAGCATCCAATAAGAGGTAAAAATGAAGTAAAAAACCTTAGTGGCAGATGAATGACGAGGGCTGAGGTGTCAATCTTGTTGGAATGTCAGTTTTTTCTCGTAGTGATGCCATATTCTTTGGATCTTTTTAATCGTTGTAACTTTTGATTCAATGATTAATAAATTCTTTTGCTTATTAAAAAAAATAAAGTAAAAAAATGTAAAATTACAAGTAGTAAAAACTAATTAAAAAGGAGTAAAAGTTTACTTTATGGTTTTAACCCAAGAGGTTATTTTCTTGAATTAACTAAAACAAGGCTGGCAGAACTTAATATAAACCCTCCAACTTTCCAAGCCTGTCTGCTCTATAAAGCTTAATTTTGGCCCCCAAAAGTTAGATTAGTTACTTATCTGAGCTCTAAAAGATTTCCCTGTGCATGCTTGCCTTCTGGTTTCTATGTTGTATTTTTGGTAAGGTTTTGGATAAAACTTTTGTCACACACATGGACATGCATTTAGAGAACTGCAATAAGTCATCTTTCTTATTATTTCTATTTAAATCATCACATTTTGAATTTTTTTTGCTGGTCAACAAATGAGTGGGGGAGCAGGCGACAAGTGTAGTCATGGCCTCCCTTGGCTGTGAACATAAGGGCTTCAGATTCATGGCGGATCCAGAAAGCGACTAGTTACCCATAGGTTTCTACTTTCTACTGCTCCACTAAGATGTGAGCAGAACAAAGCCTATCTCACACGACATTTTATTTAAACTTGATGAATCGATTATTCATTTTTTGGGATCAGATGGATAGATTATGTTACTCCTTGATTTTTTTTCTTAAATGATTTCTTTAGCCTTTTGTATCCTTGTAATAAGAAACTCTTCAAAGTTGTAAATAGCATCTCAATATTGATCAATATTCTCCTAGGATTAGTCGATGTGCGTGTAAGTTGGTCCGAACACGTGGTTATAAAAAAAAGTTGATGTTCCAAGTGGTTTAAAGAAAATGTTATGGTAGTTGATTGGATTAGTCTGAAATTAATTCTTTGTGGTGTTATGAGAAGCTAAATAGGAGTATTTGATAGAACCATTATAAGTTGAAGAGACATCGTTAATGCAAAATGTCCAGAGAGAGAGAGAGAGAGAGAGGGGGGTGTTTGCAAAATCAGGTGTGGTGTTGTGTTGTGCGGTGCACAACATTGTGTTGCAAAATTTCAAGTTGTCGGATCGTGCATTCAATTACTCGGATCTCATCTCAGCAATCAATGATCAAGAGTTGTTCATTGTTGAGATGAGATCCAACCCAACGACTCGGAGGTATGAAACACGGTACTGCACAGCACCATCCCCAATTCGCAAAATCATTAAAAATTCTACCTCTCACTCAATCAAATTCAGTGAAAGACCCAAAAAAAAAAAAAACAGACCACCAAAACCAAATCATATTCAGTGACTCTTTTCTTTTAACAGCGGCAATCCCACAGCAAAAAGACTGCTATGGCTAAAATGAATCCAGAAACACTTTTCTTTTTTCAAACACCGCAATTCAAAAAGGTTTTCTTTTTCCAAAGCAACCAGAGGAAAATTGGGCACTTTTTTTTTTTTTTAACCCTCTTTTGAAAGCTGTAACTTAAATCCATTGTGTAAAAGCAAAAACAAGTTTCCTCATATAAAAAAGAACATAATTGTGGTTCAGTAAACATAGGATGAAGAGCGGTTCAAAAAAAAACATAGGATGAAGACAAAAGGGGAAACTGATCCTCTCCAGCAATTGACCGGAACATTGTCGGAGCTACCTCACATATATGGATCTCACCAAAAAAAAAAATTTGGCCGGTGACAGCCGCTTATACTATGAGCAAATCATTAGATTGTTCGAGCCAGTTATTGAAAAGAATCCAAACCCGAAAACCTTCTTTGGCAGGTTATTTGATAGTGGACTTAACTAAATTACTCCCTCCGTCTCATTTTTATTGTTCATTTTCGTTTTTCGTGCCGTTCTTTTAATACTTATATCTTCCAATATGAATCTCCAAAAATATGCAATATAAATCTTGTTTGATAGTTCTCAATTAGATCTATAATACAAAGTTTTCAAAATTATGAAAAACATTATAGATTGGGAAATATAAACATTGAAAGAAAGGCACGAAAAACGAAAATGGACAATAAAAATGAGACGGATGGAGTATCTATAAACACACCACCCATATTGTGTCTATTGATAACTTGTTGCCATGCAAATTGAAAGTTTAATCAAATAGAATATACATAGAAAGTCTATTGATAACTTCTTTTTCCGCCCTTATTTGTGTAGTGGGTTCAACCTATTTTACCGGTGCAAAAATTTTTACAGCTGTACAGAACAGTCGCATACAAATACGTACACATTCACATGTTTAATGGTCCCACATACATTGCGTGGTAAAAATTTTCTCCAATATCTACATTTTTGGCAGATTCAAGAATCGTCAAGGCATCGTTCAACGATTTGAAAATAAGATAGTGAGTGTTTTTTGAACTTTTCAAACGTACAGCGCCAAACATACACCAATACTAGGATCATATGTCCAAAAACATATTTTTGTGAAAGATAAGTTGGGGAAAAAAAATGAATTTTTGGAAAAGATAAAAATATACTCCAATATGGAATTTTTGAGACTTTTTTACACAACAATAAGTAAAGAGATAGAATGTTGGAAATTTTTTCTTTTCTCATTGTCCTTTGTTTTCAAAACTACGAAAACAAGGGGAAAAAAGCAGCAAGATTGCTCTGTTTCATCACTCCGCTCAATTTTGCTGTTCATCTTAACAATCAATGGTTCGAATTTTAAAAGTTCTTTTGGACGATGAGATTGAGCGCAGTAGAGGAGCAATGGAACATGAGCGATGGAGTAGACTTTCTGGGAGGAGAAAAAAAGGGGCAACAATTCTAAACAGGGGGGTCCACAAACCCAGTCACTCCATGCAATGCGGAGGGAGAGAGAAAGAATGTTCAAATTTTCAAGATCGTGCTCCTAAAATCTTTAGCTTAATCAAAGTTAAAGGACCAAATGACAAATTTAAAAAGGTCAAGGATCAAAACATAAATCATACAATGGCATCATATACTAAATTATTAATCCATAATACATCATAATAACACTGTACATCATGAATCCTCTAATGGGGTCACTTAGAATTTGTTATTCTAGGAACTTGAGAGGATCCATTACACTTGAAGAGCCTTCCAAGAGGGTTGTGAAAAATGGGTCAAATTAGCAAAATGGGGAAGCTCAAATCATCTGCATCCAAAAACGACTGTACCAATATTTCGATGCATTTCAGCTCATCGTATCACATACAGATACTTAATGGTCCGAAATGCATCAAAATGCCGGTACACCTAATTTTTGAAATAAGAGATTTTAGGGGAGAAATTGAGTAATTATTTAGCGCTCATATGTCACAGCCATGCAGTTAGGACCCTCCTTTGCCATACATTAGTGCAGAAGCCACAGACATTATTGTGAAATCTACACTAATGTGTGGACGGGAAGGACCTGAACCACCACAAGACCGCGCTCGAGGAGCAATAAATATGTTTTTTCGAAAATGGGAGGGTGATTGAGATGTTTGCTCGGGCCAATTGGCCCACACGTTACATAGTCTGAGATGATGGCACAACTGGGGAAATCTCAATTGGCCCATAATCTAGCAACTCCTCAATCATTTGCTCAATGTGGTCATCCTCAAGCGACTTGAATTGTTGCGCACTCCCCGCCGCCTCCTGCGCCGGCGGCGGCGCAATCACCGCCGGTTTCTTTTCCGGCCACCACCCGCACATCTCATTCGCATTTACAAAACTACCCCTGTTGCTAAAGACCTGTTGGCTCGCAACTCTCGGGGGCTCTTGCAGGGACTGCTGGGTCATTTGGAGTGAAGCCATGTAACACTTGTGCAATTTCGCCGTCAGAGTCGCCGAGAGGATCTTCGACGGCGGCCCGGCCGCCGCATTGGGGTTGTAAGCGAAGTTGGTCCGGGCCCTTGGCCCGCACATTAGCCTTGCTGCCTCGTCGTAGGCCCGCGCCGCGTCCTCAGCAGTCTCGAACGTTCCAAGCCAAATTCTAGTCTTCCTAAAAAACAGAAAACAAAAACGTTTCATTTAGTAATGCGTACAAAAAACGACATTGGATCGTCGAATTAAGATATGGGTATTTCAAGAAACCAAAAGTCACAATTTCAAAATACAACTGCAGACATGCTTGTATCAGACTCGTTCAATGTATCTAAGTTTATATGCATCGAACGACTCTGGACACAATTACGTCCGGACTTGTACTCTGAAATTATACTCCTAGCATTGCTCTTTTAGAAAGTAAGTGGAATTACAGTAATGGGTGGCGAATTTCGGAAACCCAAGAGCCCCAATGCCTCTGTCGAACTCCTCTGTACCTCTGTTGTGGTCTAGCCATAGTAAAAAACAGGGAAATGGGAACTTTTTGGTTAGGTGTTGTAAAGGTGTTTGCTGAAATGCCTGAATGAGAGAATGAGGTGAGCTTTGTGAAAGGGAGGAGGGAAATGGGAGCGGATTGGGGGGTTTTTGTAGTTGGGTTTTTGTTGTTGTTGACAGATATGGCAGTGATTGTGCTCTCTGTTTTTTTCTTGGCTTTCTGTCATCCAATTTAGGCAAAATTGGGACCCACAAGGGCTTGGGGGTCTTCCTTCCCCTTGTTTTTCACTTTAAGTAATCTTTTAGTAGTTACCAGTTGGATCTTTGTAAGTGAGATGATTGATGAATAAACAAGTGAAAACAACTCTTTGAAAAATTGGCCAAATTCAATTCACATGAACTTTTTGTCCTCCTTTCGATAATCGGGTTTTCGGATCTGCTTTAGCACACCTGAATAAATATTCAATTTCTTAAGTTAATGATCGAAAAAGCTTCCGATTTGCATGAGCACAACACCACTCTTCATTGCACGCAACTTATAAAACTCAAAATACATTTTCGTTGTGTGTGTCTTTTATTCTTATGGACTCTTCATGTGAGTTTGTATCATAGAAGTTGGCCTTGTAGTTTTAGAAGAGTCTCCAATATTATTCACAACATAATTCCCAAATAAAATTTCCGTCAAGAATTATGAGGCAGTGATTTTAAAGAAATTACAAGAACAAGAAATGGCGCTCTAAATATGAGCCGCATAATTTTGTTAAAAAATATTTGTAGGTTGTAAGAGTTTGAAAGTATGGGAAAAAAAATCAAATTAAAGAAAATCACTAAAACAGCACAGAGAGGAAAAAAAGTCGTCATAATTACAAATTAATTGACTCCAAGAGTAACGTTGTAGGCTTTGAAAACCATCACTGCAGGTGGAGTGGATTGCAATTGGTACTTTCCTTATCCTCTCATGCAAATGGGCAGGGTTCGATTCTCGTAAGCACCCATTCCCCTCCCCAAATCTCTTAGAATAGAGTAGATTATGATTAACGAATAAAAATAAAAAGCATCACCTTGTTGTAGATTCTTTAAGTTATGTAATCACCTAATCTTAATATGATAGAACTAATCAAAAATGTTTGGTCAAGAAGGGTGATTAATACACAAGAAAAAGGAAAAAAAAAATTTAGTAAAAGAGATTCCAAGTTCATTAAAAGATTGAGTCAATCCTAGGTTGGTACACATTAATTATATATGAAGTTCTTTATTGTCAAAAAAAAAATTATATATCCATGACCATAATAATGATGCTAACAATTGATATCCTTGGAGAGATCAAATTATTTATACCATCGGTGTAAACATTTATTTCCTCCAAATCAACTACATTGCACCACATTGTCATGTTCTATTAATTGGAACTACTGTTTTGACGACACGGCGCAATTTAATTGATTTGGAATAAACAAATGTTTTACACCACCGGTGTATATAATTTATTCTCATCCTTGAATCGATATCTTATTTGCTATTTCTGAATCATAAAAACTATACTTAAACGGGTGCTGATATATATAATACACATATATGTGTTGAGTTCCACGTCAGAAGTTCGTAAGATAAATCTTGAATACATATATAAGTGGAAACACTAAAGATAATGATGACGTGATATAACGGTATGTATATATAGAATGCGGGCTACTTTACGAGTTTGTGATTCCCATAAAACTTTGATTTCATGGAATTTTCATAGGGAGGTGATGTACTCATGGAGAATTTTGCAATGAAGTGATAGAGGTCGTTTGATTAATGTGCATGCATTTTTTGTTAGTTTTTGAAGGCATGAATGAGCTCACACCACGGTTGCAGTTGGTGAAAATGGAAACACACCCATATGGC
The DNA here is from genome assembly GCA_019656275.1 of Rhododendron kiyosumense. Taxonomy (NCBI): domain Eukaryota; kingdom Viridiplantae; phylum Streptophyta; class Magnoliopsida; order Ericales; family Ericaceae; genus Rhododendron; species Rhododendron kiyosumense. The sequence continues at coordinate 146,736 of BPLS01000370.1, read as the reverse complement.
AAATTGCATAGAGAAGGCACAAGACAGCGTCTCATGTTTTTGGATGGCCATGCCCATAATCTACTGTACATCCCATGTTACCCCGTCTGGGCAGGTACCACACACATAGTATCTCGTTGGCAATTCCAACCATTCAAATATGTTTTGGAGGGGTCCAGATTTTAGAGAGAGTAGTCGGGTGAGGGAGAGAGAGCGAATAAATTTAGACCGTCCAAAACACAATTAGGCAGGTGGGATCGCCAACAGGTACCGCCACGTGGTACCTGCTTGACACCCAAAAAATTCTCATTGTGGAGAAAGAGATTATTTCCCCAAAAAAGTATAGAATATCATTACGATAATTCGACATCTAGATGAATGGATCGATTGCGAATTTGTGTGAATTATATCAGCGTAAATGACTTGTTATTATTTTTTGATAACTGAATGTCCAGGTCAGCTTGCGCACCTCGACTAATTCTGTTGACTCTAAAGTTAACGATGGGAGAAACCCTCTAGTGGCCCCAATGTTTAAAATTACTAATCCATTATTTTGCAATGAACAAAGCCGAATTTGTATTTGTTGTACCTAATTTTTCTGCGGTGGGGCTAATGCTATTTTTCTTGAAATACCTAATTCTATTTATTTTACAACTGTTATTTTCACATAATCATAAACCAAAATGTCCTCTGTGGGGCACACGATGAGACAGAGTGAGTGATAACAAGAAGCAATTAATAGCCCAATGTAGCAATTCTCCTACCTGCAAGGTCAGGATTCCGAATCTCCTCATTTAAGTGTGAGTGTTCTTATTTTAGAAGAGCTCTTCATTTCTTTCTTTCTTCGTTTCTTTCTTACAATGGACTTATTTTTGATATTTGTTGAATTGTAAGGCTTGATTATCACATGGACTCTCACAATTTGGACAGTTCAATCTTTTGTTTTAGCTATGTGTGCTCTAACAATGTGTTAGAGAAGCTTTGAGACCTTTCCTCTTCTCATAAATGTATTTGTGAATTTGTAAAATGCAAAAATAAAAACAGATATTACGAATAACAATTAAAGAAAACAGTAAAGAATGGACATGTTATTTTTTTTAACCAGATGTTCAGACTAACTTACACGCACCTTGACCAATTCTGGAACTTTGAAATTAACGACTAGAGGAACCAATCCTGTAGTGGCCCAAAAGTTTGGAACGTTCGGCTTCCATAAGATTTGAACATACAACTCATAGCGAACACCGAACAAACACTTATTTGTATTCTCATGGCCACTAATCCGAACCCCTCGGGGTTGAAGATGAACCGTATCTTGAAATGTATATGGTGAAAAAGCCGATGGAAATCCAATCATATATGACACAACGGTCCAAAATTGAATTTCAGGTATTGGGAAAAAGTAGAGGAGGACTTGGAAGAATCTTCCTTGTATAACTGTATTGAGTTGGTCGAATGCGAGTATGACAACAAGTAAGGAACTGAAACATTCGAGTTTGCAATTTTTATTTTGGTCATCCTAAAAAAGGTTGGGGTCTTGACGGGTTTGTTCAGGGTGCGTTCTTTTAAACTTATATAAGTTTGGAACTTATTTTGATATTTTTTTACTGTTCGTTTAACCTTTTTACATAATTTTAGGGGTTAATTATTTATCTCGACGAGACGAATTGAAAAAGTATAAAAGTATAAACCAATGTTGAAAAAATTCAAATAAGACGGCATTTAAGCTCCAAAAGACAGTTGTTTGAACTTTGTTTTGCTTTTGGTCATAATTTTGTATACTTTTTAGATTCTTCTCATTGAGACGGATGATTTATCCAACAAAAATCACGCGAATCTAACAGAAGTTCAGAAAAGACGAACAAAACACACAAAACAAAAAAATAAGTTTAAATTTTAAGAACTCAGCCTCCGTTATTGACTTTAGCGCTTCAAAATTAATCGAGTTGCATCATAAAGCTGCCCCGAAATCTGAATATTGAAAAAATGAAAACAAAACTTTAAAAAATATGAACTTTAATGTGGCGTGAATCGAAAGAGAACTTTTTGTGTGAAGATCCGTTATCATCAGCTGCAATTTCTGACCATTTGCTTCCTTATACCAGGACCCAATCCAATTGGAGGCATAATATGTGTCCATGCCCGTCACAACCGACACAACAAAGTTTTTTAAAGGAACTAGCTTGTCGGCAGTCCCCTTTTGGAAATTGCACCGTGTAGTCGGTCAATTATTGGCTTGTACCATGTTCATTTTTATGATCGGAATTATTCACGTCATAGAGCTCGTTGAGAGCTTCGAGCATGTCAAGAATCACATTAATTAAACACTATTTAAAACCTGATTGGATCACATTTAATAAAGCAAAAGGTCACTCTAATTAGGTGTTAATAAGTATCTGATTAAACATGATTTTTGACGTGGTTAAAGTTTTTCAACAAGCTCTACGACATGAACGGTTTCGGTCATGAAAATAAACTCAGTACAAGCCAATAATCGGCCTACTACACAGTGCAGTCCCTTGCCAACAAGCCAAATTTAACTGGACATTATAGTTTATTACTTTGTCCGTAAGTGATATAGTAATTCACGAGCGTTAGCGGGATTGCTTGCGCTAGCATGAAAGCCTCTTTGAACTATATCACAATTTACTAGTAAAATTTTCGAGAACGAGGATTAATAGTGCAAGGACAGGACATTTTAGAGAAGGGAAAGACTACAATACACACCTCTTATTTGGGTGTATATCATATGCACCCCCCAAAATGTTATGAATTGTAGAGAAAATGTTACGAATCGTATCGCTAAAAAGTTACGAATCGTATAAGGTTACGAAATACTCCAAAATGTTATGAACCATAATGAAAATGTTACGAATCATACTACTAAAATGTTATGAATTCTAAAGAAAAAGTTACGAAACATACTAAACTGTTACGAATGAACCTTAAAATAGGTGTATATGATACACCCTTTTAAAGGGTGTGTATTGTAGATTTTCCCTTTAGAGAATTATGTGAGTAATTAAGGATTGTTCCTTTTATGAGTTTCTTTGCTCTCATTCATAATACTCGATAAAACTACACTTAACACCAGAAAGTTATAGCTGATTTCTCACTTCGAACCCTAATACTTCAATTCTCAATTTTAGCCTTCAACTGTTGATATCTATCAATTTGGTCCACTCGGCTATGTGGCAAGAAATAATGATGGATTTTTCGAGCTCTTCTGTGATTTTCTTTGTAAGAGCACGAAAAACAAAATCCACAATATGCTTGGTATCAGCTCCCCTCCATAGCTTAATCCATCATACTCCCATTTTGCGGGGTCATTCCAAACCTAAATTAATTATCCAAACCGCTGATCTCAAACATTACGCATAGAAGAACATTATTATAAAAAATCAACATAATAGGATATTGATAGATAGGTAAATACCTTGTAAAACATGAACATTTTAAGTTGAAATAGTATTTTGTCGTCCATTTCATACAAGTAATTCATAGACCTGTCGATATCCAATCAATTCAAATTGATCTTTTACAAGATGTTGTTCATTGCCTAATGTTCAAGATCAACGGTTTGCATTATTAATGTGGGTTCGGGATAGGCCCGCAAAATGGGAGTGTGGGGGAGTATGGTGGATTAAGCAATGAAGGGGAGCTGACAACGTTTATGGTTTTTTTTCTTCTTATTTCCTTTTTAATAAGCAAGTGTTTTTGTACTAGGGACAAAATATATATCTTTTGTTTGGTGCACAAGTGTTTAAAAACTTGTGTTAAAAGTGATAAGCTAATTTCAACCCCTTGAGTTTAAATAAAAAAGAAATTTATTTAATGATTTTCAGGTTCTTGTACACAACAATTACAATATTCATGTAATCCCTAATCAATAATGGGCGGAGAAGGACTAGAGACTTATCTGACCTTCAGCAATTTATGCATAAAGTTACTGCTCTCATTCAGTTTTAAAACTGAAATAGTGCCCCTTTACCTCCAAAAATTAAGAAACTTACAGGATGTTAAGCCGTGGAACTATGTGTCCAAATCAAAGCCGCGAGGCATCAATGAGGATCGCCAAAACTAGACACCCCTTTTGCGTGAAACATTGGGTGTCAAAAAATTTCGTCGCTAAAAGCATTAGCGACGACTTTTGGTTTTTTGAAAAGGCCCAAATATTTTTTGTTGTGCAAAATCTAGATTCTAGAGTATCAGTAATGCACGAAGATGTTTAGATTTTTGTAGCAATGATAAATTATTGGCAACAAAAAGTTTAACAAACATTACTTACTACGCCTTGGATTTGTATAGGGGTAGTTCGTTTCCCTAATTGGGTTTTTTTTTTTTTTAATATTATATACATTAGCGGGATTAGTGGGGTGTTAGTAGTTTAGTCTATAAGGGGTTTCAGAGACTATATCCATAATTCTGAATCTCAAACACTCACGATGGGGCTTGAACCCTAGCCTCCCACATGAGGAGGACAAGAGTTACCAACTAGGATAGGAGCCCATTGGTCCCTAATTGGGTTTGGTCTAGTAACGTTACGGTAAAGAGGCTCCGAGTTGAAATCAATTATCGTGGCCAACCCCACATGGGACTTTAGCTGCTTTTTACATGGGCTTTCCGCTAGTAGACGAAGGAGTTGTGTCGTTCAGGAATTAGTTGAGATATGCGTAAACTGAGCCCGACACATTGAGTTGTAAATTTTTTTGGTGGTAATGGGATACATTGTTCTCAATTAGCCCTTCTTACTTAGTACTCCTGTTAGAATCCCAGTACTTATTATTTGGTACAAAAAGTTTAATTTGGTTTGATTAATGAGGACTGTAATCCCATGTTGTGAATTCTATAGCGTGGGACCCAACTTTAGACCAAGTTATTTTGTGGTTAAATAAAGGGCCAGTTATGATCCATTAAAGTGGTCTCGAATGTTCTGTCTCTTTTGTTTTTTTTGTGGTAATGATCGAATGTTATGTCTTTACAACTGGGATTTTGGGATTAGAAAAACTTCTTTATAGGGCAATCCGTAAATAAAGTTTAAGGCGCTCAATTGTGCGCGTTCAAGTGTTTTAGACAGTCTAAATTTTAAAAAAATTATTCGCGATAATAGTTAAACTCTTCTAGCGAATAGTTTTTTTTTTTTAAATCCGGACCATTGATTGCCGAAACGGACTGTTAAAATTGCGCAGAGCCGTGAATAACTTGTTCACTGCGGAGCCGTGAATAATTTTCTCTCCTCTTAAAATGATGATCAAAAGATTACACTTTTCTCTTAAAATTTTTTATTTATTTTTTGGCTGGTTACAAAAGGCATAAGAATAACATGTTGTCAATGAGATGGTCTTTACCTTGGTTAGTGTTAGAAATATTAGAAAATATTAATCTACAAAGTTTTCTAAGTTTTATTATTGTGTTTCCCGGTATGGGATATTATTCATCTTTCCTAGCGAGGTTATGTTTTCTTGTCATGCATATGGTTTCTTAATTTGTTTAAATTTCTTTAAATTGCTCATCTTTCCTAGTGAAATTGTGTTATTTTAAAATTAAATTAAAATACTCTTTACGAGTTTATGTATAATTTTTTGTATTTTTTCACACTAATTCAAAAAATTAAGTGAAATCTTTGAATGAGTGAGAGAAAATTTTAAATTATGCACGAAAGTATTTCATTTTTTATGAAGAAATAACACAACAACAACGTTATCCTTATATGCACAAAGTGATTGCTCTTATAAAATTTTACCACAAAAATAATAGAGAAATTAGCCATAAGGACTGTAAAATAATTTTCATTTAGGAGAAGGACGCCAGTAAAATAGTTTTCAGTAAAAGTCCTTCAACTTTTTGAGTATTTTAGCTACAAGGCCAAAACATGTTTAGACACTTTTGTAGGATTTTAGGGTGCACTTTTCTATTATAGGATTTTAGTGGTTTAGGCACTTTCATAGGGTACCCTAAGGTTTTAGGCACTTTCATATATAAAGTACCCTAGGATTTTAGGCATTTTCATAGTGTATCCCAGGGTTTTATGCACTTTCATAGACACATTTGTCCTTATATTTGATTGCAAAAAGTGCTTGTCCTTGAGTTCAAAAATGTACTAAATATGAGAGATTTTTTACTAAGTCTCCCAAAATAATAACTCCATAGACCTCAAAAAATTTGAAAAACTCAAGAGACGTTATGCTGAATCAAAATTGAAAGATATTAGAGAATACTTAAGAAACCCGGTTCAATTTATGCTAATTACTTTACATTTTTTATTAAAAAATTAAAGTGTCACTAATGCATAAAGAAACTTATCGTTTGGGATAGAGAAAGGGTTGCAAACGAACCGAGCAGCTGAGACTTGACTAGTTAAGATTCGACTCGGCTTATTTATAAAGATTCGTTTTGTAAACGGGCCGAAGTCGAACACAATAAGGCTAGGCCAACTCTACACGTTTGCACCTCTTGACGGGGAGTATAATTTTATGTCATTGTGAGGAGTAAAATACAAAAAAAAAGGTCAAGCAGCCATGTGTTCGGAACTTGAAAAGGGGGTTTCAGAACATGCAAAAAAAAACAGTCCATAACTGCTACATTAGGGGAACAAGACAAGAGACCAAACTGAATTGCATTAAGTCCAGTTTTTTTGGGTTTATCTTGAATGTTTCTAAAAATATATGGGTAAAAATAAGAAAATTTTCACTTTTTTAATTCTTCTTGTCAAAACAAATTATTAATCCAAAAAAATTTGATCCAAAACTAACGCATGCAAATTTTTTTTAAATAAAGACAAAACTCTCGAAAGCCCCAAAAAAACCTTAGAGGAAGTTACCCATAGTACTATAAAATGAATAAAAGAAATCTTGTCCCTTTTCTTGGTTTACAGCTAACTTTGGACTGTTTGTTACTTTACTTGTTTTTTTGTTCATGAGAGAAAGAGATATGTCAAAAAAGTGATGAGGTAATGAGACGAAGGGTAGGGCCCAACATCCAAACGCGTGAAGTGGGACCCAATATCGAACATGGATGATGGGTTATGATAGACACGTATTTTATTTTATTTTGAGAATTAGGTTCATGTATAGCTTGACTAATCCCTCTTCGGTCCAGTTAAAGGTAGATCATCTACGATGGAATTAAGGAATTCATTAACAATTATTGTTTTTGCAGTCTAACCCCAATAATCGAACCTTGATTGATTGTGTAGGAAGTAAATCTCCTAATCAAACAGTTTAATCCTTGTGTTATGATAGACACATATATAGACACTAATATAGAGACATGTTAGTGATCGGACCTTAATCGATTGTGAGAGACATGTTAGTGATTGGACCTTGATCGATTGTAAGAGACACATTCGTGATCAGATCTTGATCGCTTGTGTGGGAACTGAGAACTAAAATTTGTTGACCAACCGGACTAACCCTAGTCTTGGGCTGTGATAGACACATGATGTTGACACTAACATAGAGACATTGTTAGTGCTAATTCATTGAACAAAGAAGGTAAGTACAGAAAAATATGGTGAGATTAAGAACATGGTATACCAAACATCACATTCTGTGTGTGTCAACACATGATGTTGACACGCATAGTCGCACACACACCATTTTCAATTGTAGATATCTTGGATGGTTTATTATATAACAACAGATATATTGAATTTGTTGGAATGCAATTTATAAATTGATTTGAAAATTGGTTTTTTCGCTCCACTATTAAGAATGAGGGATGCTGCCAAACACCTATCTGCCATTCACCTCAATAATCGACGGTTCAAATCCTGACGGACCAATAGACTAGAACAACCTCTTGCTGTTCCACCACGTTGACAAACTGAATTTTGTACTAATTAGAGCATCTTTAAGCTAGGTCGATCATTTTTCTTCCAAAATCACAATCACTTAAAAAGGCCATGTCCAATGCTCTATATGCCCAATGGACCCCCCATAATGTCTCTCTAACCATTGAAGCAATATTGTCATTTTGGACGCTGAAGCAAGTCAAAGAATAACTCTTGACATTGAAAATGTAACTTTAACCATTAGAGATGCTCTTAAAAGAATTACAATAACTTCCACCATTTAGTTTTTTTTTTTCCTTGAAAGAAATCATTTTATATTAGATATGAAGTACAAAGTACAAACCCATGACACTACATCAATACTTACACATATTTTATTTATTTATTTATTGGAATTAATACTTAGTAGAGTCATTCCACTAAGTAAGTGTAATCATATTGTGATGTAAGTGTTTTACGGTGCGGCCACGCGACTTCAAATTGCAGTTGGTAGAATCAGTTTACTTTTGTTTTCCTTACATCATAAATTTATATTTTTATCTTCCATGGTATCCAAATTTTCCTCTTCTCCAATTAAAAAGAAGGTTACGGTTGGCGGAATCAGTTCCAAATAAGTGTTCAAAACATTTTATTTAAATATACTACGACCACTAGCTAGGTGGACTAGAGTCGGTGGTGTAATGTTTATTGTTGGGCTGAAGTGCCCCTATGGATTTGGTTACATATGCAATGTCGATCACTTCCTGCGACCGCTCTAAAAACAAGCTTGCAAGTGCGACGTCGAATGCCATAAAAAACTTAATTGAAACCCTTCCTAGCACCAATTAATTTTAGGAGAGATGATGAAAATCGGCCCGATGTATCTATATTCTTCATTCAATTTCTAAGAAGTCCATTAGGCGAGATTGCAGACAAAGGAAGATTTTATGATTGTTTCTGTCACTTTCTCTTTTGTTTCACTCCTGGCACTTTTTGGCATACAACTAGCTAAGCTAGAAACTTAAAACACAGCCAGACTAAGACTTGAAAACGCGGTTTCGGTAGGAACCAAGAAACTGATCGATGGATTGCAGCAAAATAAGGAGAGAGATGGTGACAGATAACATGTTTTCACCCAAAAGTCTTCCCTTGTTCCATGGGATTTGCCCTCGACTGCTCCTTTGGCAGTTTGAATGACAACGTATTTGCGTAAGTCGGGTGGTAGGTACCCTGTACTCTCTCATTCATTTATTTGACAAATGTTCAAATTTCTCTAACGCTTGCAGAGAAAAAGAAAATGAAAACGTATTTGAGAATTAGTGCAATAGTTGATTTGTATGGTTCGCTTCAGCACCGTTTAAAAAAGTTTTAGCTCCTACTTGCACTATTTGGTTTGGAGTTAGCTGACTTCTTCACCAAGACACACACCACTGCTCGGTTTTGTTCCTCCTTGGTTAACTCTCGATGTTCTCTAGACTCGCATCATGAGTTTGAGAGGGGGTGTGAATGCATATGCATCGTGATCTCGTCATATCTTGTATTTTACACTTACACTACTTGTACTTTGAGTGAATTCCAAAGACACCCCCTCAATTATAATTCTAAACACTTACATCTCTTGTACTTGTACTATCAACTTAAGTTAGGCCGTTAATAATTTCGTTAGAATTGACGGAAAAGTAAGTTTTGCGGAGTTAGCGGCATTTTCCCCTCCAAATACGATTTTAAAGTTCTTTTATTTTTTCTTCTTTGTTTTTTTAGGCTATATTTGAAAGTTCTTACGAAGTTTATATGCATTGAGGCTAGCCCTGTAGTCTCGAGCAACAAGACATGACTAAGCTTTTTGACCGTTAAGCTTTTGTCAATAACTGTTTCCTAATTTGATATCAAATCCCTAAATCCTTGGGTTTTAACTTTTAACACGAGATTAAGTCAATGGTCTTGACAATATTCGTGCTTTACAGCTATGGATGTTGACTTTCGCCCCGTTCCAGTTTCTTATTAAACCTTCTTTTTGAAAATTCAAATTCAAAAATTATATGTTTACGCAAATAATTTTTTTATTAATATAAATCTTGTTTTATAGATCTCAATGAGATCTTTTAAATAGTGCAAAAAAAACCAAAAAATTAATTTTCATTTTCATTATATTTTATTTTGAAATTACATTCTTTTTTGAAAAAGAAGATTTGGAAAGAAACTGAAACACCACCTTCGATCTCCCCTTTTTTTTTATTGGCGAACTACTCTGTATTATAGATAACTCAATAAGGGCATTGAAAAAAGTAAAAAGGGAAAAACACCTGCAACATGATGTTGATGTGACAAAACATATGGGAGAGAAAACTTATCCGTATTGCTGAATATTTAGAGTGAATGGTTACAATGCTAACACAAGCTTAAATAGGGAAAAGCCTTGAAATCTAAACCTAAAATAGAAGATTAATTACAAAGCGATATTATCACGATACGATTCTATGCGTAAAATACAAGATATGACAGGATCACGATGCATATGCATTCACACCCCCTTTCAAACTCATGATGCGAGTCCGGATAACATCGAGAGTTTGCCAAGGAGGAACAAAACCGAGCAGTGGTGTGTGTCTTGGTGAAGAAGTCAGCCAACTCCAAACCAAATAGTGCAAGGAGAAGCTGAAACTTTTCTATACGGTGTTGAAGCAAACCATACAAATCAACTATTGCACTAATTCTCAAATAGCAAGCCAACCAACCACTGTTGCAAAACATACAGAGACTTGAGGACAGATGCCTTATCAAACAGAACAAAGGTTGAAATACGTCGGAAAAGGAGAAAAAGAGATTGTCTGAGAGAGAGACCGAAAAATGCAAGGGATTTAGATTGCCTGAGATAACTATCAACTGAGAGGGAAGAGATGTGCAATTTGAGGAGAGAGAGATATGCAATCTGTACTGCTTAGGGTTTCGATTGGAGAGAGGGATAGAGATGCTATCTAGTTCTGAGAGAGAGAGAGAGAGAGAGAGAGAGAGAAAGGAGATGGTGAGACTAAAAAAAGATTGAAGAGGGAAGGAGAAGAACAATCGATTGAGGAACATGACAAAGATGCAAAATAGGTTTAATAGAGGTTCTGTAAACAATGTGATGAATAGTATCGATGAACAGTACCTGTAGACAGTTGCGATGAATAGTGCTACAAATGAGAGAAAACTGATTGCAGATGGGTTGCAGAGATGAGGGTAATGAGTATTGCCGAGTGCAAATGGGGGTTGTCGATGGTAGGAAATTGAGTGGGTGCGGTCATTTGTGGTTGCAAAGGAGTTGGGAGAGATCGACTGATGCAACGAAAGATGCAAAGGTGGTTGCAAATCTGGCAATGACCCGGTACGATTACTTCATACCTGCTACAACTAGATCGAAATATGAGCGTCGGGCCTTGCCCACCGGAGATAGGCCTCGATTTTATACTCTAATACCATATGACAGAACATACGGGAGAGAGAACTGATTTATATTGCTGAATATTTAGAGTGAATGGTTACAATGCTAAGAGTATCTCCATTGTAATAAGAAAATGTGTGTAGATAAACAAACTTAATAATAATGCTCAAAAAATACCTCACATTGTAAGAAGCAAAATTACAAGTCTTTTAGCAAATAACCAAATTCCACTCATTCCATAACCAAACATAACAACTTTTATCGATAACCAAACTCAATAACTCAAAACACCCCACATTGAAATCGTCTCATCGAAAAGAATAATTTGGTGTGGTCGGGTGCGTGATTGAAACTCGTTTATGATTGAACATATGTGCATTGTGTATTGTGGGGGTTTGTTTTGTTAGAGAATGCAAAAATAACCAATGTGGAGGTAGAGATTGTTAAATTTGATTATGAACTAAATGAATAATCAAATGCTGACGTGGCACATTTTGATTATTGGTTTTGACTATTCTCATTGCAGATGCTCTAACACAAGCTTAAATAGAGAAAAGCATTGCATCTGTACCTAAGATAGAAGATTACAAAGAGATATGATTACGATATTACCACAATACGATTGTATGCCTAAAATACTCATAGGGCTGCTCGCGGTTCGGTTCGATTCGAATTTCTAGGAATCCAAAGACCGAACCGCTAGTCACGATTTTTACAAAATGAAATTCATGTCTGGACCAAAAGTCCTACGGTCCGGTTCCAATCCAATCCGTGACTCGCAGATCGATTATGGTTTTGTCCACGGATTTTAACAAAAATAAAGCTCAAGTATATATCCCACAATAAAAGGGAAGAATGGTACATTCAGAATTAAGTTTAACACCACCAGAAAAGTGCTTGTTACATAAACTACCAAAGATTTACTTCAGAAATCAAATTCAAAAGAATCTAAAACACTATTAGGATTGTATCATTATAGTACATTACATAATATAAAAGAATCGGAAAAGAAGCGAACTACTGAAACTCAACTTAGGTTACCCGTAATTTTTACGAAAAAACTACGATTTACTCCCTATATTTTTTGTACATCTACACCATATCCCATTATTAAGATAAAATACTAAAATTGGTGAAAAAATGTGTTAACATTACTAACAGTTTATTATATAAATACACACATATATATTATTTATATAAAATAAATATCTTACGGTCCGGTTCGATTAATCCACGGTTTCAAAATGAAAATCCATGGATTGAATCGCGAGTCACGGTTTTCTCATTTTTCAATCCGTGTCCGGACCATTAATCTACGGACAAAATCCAAAAGGTACGGATCGATTCGATTCGATTCGGACCGGTTTCACGGTTCATTGGATTTTTTGAACAGCCCTATAAAATACAAGATATGATGGGATCACGATGCATATGCATTCACAGTTTGATACATGATGCAAGATGTTAGATCCGGGAAAAAAAATTGTTGACAAGATGTCAACAATATATCAAAACAAAAAAATGTAACACCAAGCCTTGTGCGATGTCGTTGAATCCCATTGCCAACGAAACCCTGAAACAGGCGGTGGCCAAAGAGCCGCCTTGTCTTCCGACGTCCGCACCGGAAATACCCCATCACCTCTCCCCTGTTGCCCCCAAAATGCTGCCCAAAACCAACCTCCCACGGCCCAAAAACCAGCCCAAACAACCTATGCCCAAATCCACCTCCCAAAGCCCAAACCAGGCCAAACCTGCCTCCTCGATGCCGCCCAAAACCCACTACGTCTCCTCCCTAATCGCTGCCGGAAACCCACCTCGTCTCCTCCCTAAACGCTGCCCAAAACCACCTCGTTCGTTCGCTGCCCAAAACCCACTGTTTTCCCCTTGTTTGGGCTCCTTAAAGCCATGAAACTCAAGCATTGTCGTTGGAAACAAAATACATTTACAATGTAAAGCCATGATGCTTTGTATTATATATATCTACGAGACCTGGCGGCCGGTTAGAGCAACTCCATCCGTAGGATTTAGGCTGTCAAAATTATAATTTGAAAGTCCTTTTTTTTACAAAATTCAAGTCTCACATGTTGCAATCTTTTGCTGCAAAAAAAATGGCAAATTAGTTGTCTTCAGGGACAAATTTGACATCAACTTTGAACAAATCAACAATCTCTTCCTCTCCTCTTCTTTTCTATTAGTATTTCACAACCAAATCGGCGATTGAAAATCTCAAATCTCGATATATATAATACATGGCAATCAGAAGATTTGTTTATCTTGTACGATTAGGCGCTAGAAATGCCGGTGTGGTTGTACATAAACCATGAATATGCATTCTCCCAATCGAAGCAACAGATTTTTGGGGAGAAGAACACGTGCTCTGGCATTGCGAAGAAGCTGATCGATCATTCAACGAGGACCTAGTGTGAAATTCATCTAACGAGGATCTGATTGGAATCGAAATCAATGGTAACAGAACTCGCTTTGTCAATAAACTTCTACGTGACAACTAAACTGGGCTAGCTGTTCCGAGCCTTAGCTTAATCAAGAAACCAAGCTAAGTTATCTTCGATTCCTAGACCCCTTCAGATTACATAACTGAATACACGGAAAATAAAACCCGGCACAATTCATCAGATTCTTAGCTGTTAGCAGTGCAGATCAAGCACTAGTCACAATGATAATTTATGGAAAGCTCCAACTTGTCTGAGCTCCGTTGTACCAAGAACTTCACGTACGCATCAATCAAGCAAACGTCTAGCACCGTTTCTCCTCCACTTCTTTTTCATCGACGTGCACAATGAACATCCGTTAAAGTAGATTAATACTTGAATAAAACTAAGGAAGATGAATGAGTTGTAAAAATTCTATCCAAATCATTTCTATGTATTGCGGCATTTCCTGCATTGTACATCGAGCTTTCGAATTTTGGGATTCAATCTTAGACTTGAAGAGCCACAATGCCAACTTAGCTAATGGTAGTTTTATAAGGTTATTGCTTGATCGTTGAAAGAAAAAATGAAATCAGGTCTCTCTCAGTAGATGAGTACCCTCCCCACGTCTTCCTATTTCTCCAAAGATCTATGTCTCTTCTCTCAAGTGTTATTGGAGGGCCTTATAAAACAACTGCGACGGCATAAGTCTCAACTTCACAGACCTCAACTCTATTGAAAACGATGAGATAGGAAGGAGACACTAACTACGCGGTGATGCATGCTGGACTTCAATTTTGTAATTTTGCCGTTTTAGGGAAGATTTGTTTTGCCATTTCTTGGTCAAAACAAATCGGATAAAGACATGTTTTTATCACATGTTTCTATTTGTCTCTAGAATCTAAAATTGAGCTGAACTCAAATTTTCTATTTGGTATTGATTTTCATAGTTTCCTTGCACGTTTCTGCAAGGTATGGGCCTATGGAGATTAAAAAAAAATAGTTGGGCCTATAAAAAGGGGAATAGTCAAGTGCATATTAAACTTTTCATCAATAGTAATTACAGAGTTTCTAACCCTTTTGGATCTCAAGATTGCTCATGAATCAAACTATCCAAGTGTTATCCTAGTTTGCTAGAATGTTATCTAGCCCCATTTATAATCGTAACTAATAGACCTTTTACCACTCTCATGATGTGTTTTCGACCCAATCATATTCTTCTTCTTTGTCTTTGTATTAGCATATTCATATGTAATACGTATCAAATTTTTTTTGATAGCTCGGGTGTCCGGATCAACTTATGTGCATCTCGACTAATCTTGGAGACAAATCCCACCCTCTACTAGTAGGGCCTCAATTAAAGCCGGAGCAATATGCACTATATATATATATATACATACATACACGAGGCGGTTCAATGGACAACTATTTAGATACCTAAAAAAACACCTCATAGTTCCTGATCAAATTTTGATGATCCAAGCCGCTCAATATGATTAGAACATGATTTTAAGAGTACCTGCAAAAAATCAGCAAAAAAAAAAGACCGAATTTGGTTTGATCTGAGCAGTTTTTAGCTATGATTTAATGAACGGTTCAATTAAAAATTGCTTAAAACAAGCACTTCCCGGTCATTTTTTTGGGCTAATTTCTCGCGAGTACCCTTAAAATCATATTATGCACACATTGAATGGTTCAGACCATAAAAATTTGATTGGGAACTATGTGATTGAGATTTGGGGTGTTTTTTTAAGTGTATAAATAGTTGTCCATTGAACCACCCCGATATATATATATGTATATATCTCTTTGTACCCTTTTACATGATATACCGCGCGCATACAGGAAACTTTCGTTGGACAAAACAATATTGTGTCGCTACTGCTATGTTCTCAGTAGTTATAAATGGTAGTATTTCTTTTTTTTCAGCAAAAAAGATTTTGTTAATTTCCGAATTCGAAAATTATAAAGATTAAAAAGATAAGGGCAAAATAAAAATAAAAATTACTTCACAGCTACCCGAGACGGCGAGACCCAAACGATCGAAGACCAACAAAAACCAAAAACGAACCCACTGCCAACTAGAACCCTACACCTGAATGAATCTGAGATGCTGCTGAGGGGCAGCGAGGAAACGCCGAGAACTCGCCGAATGACGTCGATCCCTTAAAACACCCCGAGAGACTATTTCCACATACTCCTCGCAAACCAACCATCCCTCACCACCCAAAGACTCCACCGAGCACCTCAAATTAAACAAAAACTGAAACACCATCACCAACCGAGAGCATAAGGATTAAAACTCTAGAGATAGGGATGCATTCTCATCCAATTCTGCAGATTCTCCATCCTCCAAAACATCGAAATGATCACCATTCTCCTCTTCGGCAATTAAAATTCTCAAGCTGGATTTCAACTTATTTCTTCAAATTCAACCCCTCCCCTCCATGATATTTTACTCCCAGCAAAGTATCGGTATCCATCATCATACGAGCTCTTTGAAAAATAGTTTTGAAGTAAGAGAGGAATCAAAAAATTAAAAAAATTGGTTCCAACCCACCCGGTCCCGACCCGTTTTACTTCATTTTCTCCCTTTATGAAAAATAGGGGAGATCTTTGTATATATACGTGTTGAAGGGAATCAAAATGTAGGTATATACCTACGCTAAAATATCCGGTATACCAACGCCGTCTTCGGGTGCGTTTAGATTAAAAATTGAGTAATTTTTTTTCGTTATTTAATTTTTTTTTGCATTTGTTTATTTTGCGTCAAACTTTTGTAGTTTATTAACTCGTCTCAATGAGAGGAATTGAAAAAGGAAAATATTAAGATCGAAATTCATGATTTTTTGAATAAGACAAAATAAGTAAAAATAATAATCTTTTTCTTAAAAAAATTTTGAGTTTCGATCAAAAAAATTTTACTTTTCTGATTCATCTTGATGAGACGAATCAATAAGTTACAAAAATTTGAAGAAAAATTAAAAAATACGAAAAAAAATTTGAATAAAGACAAGAGAAAAATCATTTTGACTTAATAAGCCAAACCCACCCGAAGTTTTCTTCTCTATCCTTTAACAGAAAATCTTATTTGTAGATCGTTCCGTAAAGAAGGTTTTACAAAGGCCAATCGCACACGTCCAAAGTGTTTTTGGACGGTCCATATTGAAAATCAATTATCACCGGTAACAATTAATTGTGACAGGTCATAATTAAAAACGAATTTCAACAAATTGATTGCGCGAATAGAATTACAGATTGAATTAACAAAAAAACTTTAGCTAACTTTTAGTTTTTACTTTTTATTGATCGGCAAAGCTTCAATTTTTTCGAGTTTAAAAAAAAAAATTAACCTGCAGTTGAATCAATTTTGTTTTGGTGCTAATTGGTGCTGAAAGTGAGCACGTGGAACTCCACGGTTGTTTTAGGATTAAAAAAAATGGGATTTTTAGCTTAACAATAGTGAATGGATCTTTTAATTTCAACTCATATTAAACATATTTTCAACCCATGTAAATATAGGTTGAGATGGGTTCAACCCATTATATAATATGGACGGATTAGGTTGGATTATAAGTGGATGAATTTGGACGGATTGAAAAATATGGGTTGAAATTGCCACATCTAATGAGTAGCTATAATTTTTGGCAACTATTTATTCCCATAAAAATTAAAAATAAAAGAGGGGCCCGGCCACTTTTAAATCATCAAAATTTATGCCTGTACGTTCTAGTCGGCAATTGCTTACTTAAACTGGGCGTTCCAACCAGTATCCATTACTATGATTACAAAAATAACAAAACTCCCAATGTATAAATTACAATCTCTCTTCCAAACTATGAAGAAAATTGGTACGGCACATTGAATTACAACTTAAAGATTCTATTTTCTTCAAAGATAAATGTAGGAGTTTGGTTTATCGGGATCTTGACCGTGGGTCGGTTCTGATTCCCTCCTCCGTTGCTCTGCGCGCCTGCCGTCGGACCTGCAACAAGTCACTAGGGCTGTGGAAGCCCAGTGACCCTCCGACGATTAAGTTAGATGTAGGGAGCAGTGTATAGGTCTAGGGTTAGAATAGAATGACATATCTCTCTAAATTAGAATCCCTCTGTATTTATAGACTTTACTTTGTTTGGCCTCTAAGCTAGTGTGTGGAGAGTACGCTCGAGTAACCGCCTCGGGTGACGTTATAGGCGACATATGAGATAAGGCAATTACGGAGCACATAGCTAAGTCAGCTCCAATGATGATCCTCGCGCAGTAACCATCTCGGCTTACGCCACGGTGACGCGTTTGCCCGAGGGACTTGGTTCACTGAGGCAGGGGATTGTTCCTGAGGCACTGTAAGTGGTCGCTTCGTGATGTACCAAGCGACATCCCGAAGGCTGCCCGGGCCTTTAATGAAAAACGGACTGTCTGCTGATTGCTCTGCCTCTTCAGAGAGATGATCATCTTCTAAATGTTGCTCTAGCTCGAGGAGCTCTCGGTCAAGTTGTATGAAATTGCCTTGAGCCTATGCGCTGTTGGGCACGGGGTTTGAACTAGGATGCGCAATGGGAAAGCGCCTCGGGGTCTGCCCGAATTTGCTTACTCCGGACCACTATAATAAATAAGATTTGATCATAAATTGACCGGTGTCGGTCTCTTTTTATAATAAAATCCTTCTTTACCGAAAAAATAAAAATTGACCGGTGTTCGATTAATATAATTAATTTTTTATATAACATAAACGAGTTCACTCCCTTCTTCCCATGACATCAACCTTACACCTTTCTCCAACATGAAGCTTTATCACCTTTCATTACATTATAATCCTAAGGTATGATGTGCTACTTGTTCTCTCTACGTGCGCATGTTTGAGAGAGAGAGAGAGCCATGCTTCAGTCGCATTCATGTTCGTTCGTCCCCCCTATGAAATCCTCTCTCCGCGATCAAGGTGCAGTTTCCCTAAACTAATTTCATCCCTTTCACTATTCCTAATTTCTTCTAAGCCGGTAGACTCAATAATTTCGATGGATATTGTTCTGGTTTTTGTAAAACAATTTACGTAATTCAATAAGGGTTGGTTTTTTATTTTGGTAACGTATGGTGTCCCGGTGCCCCAGTAGTAAGTGCAAGTGCCAAGACTTAGGGAGTAATCCACTTGGTATGGGGTTCGATTTTCCATCGGGTGAATATCCTAGTATTTAAGTGGGAGGCTGCGGCTGATGTACTGTGGCTAGCTCTCCCCGAGGTTTGGATTGTGCAGTCGGGTCCACTTAGTAGCCTGGCTGTAGGGCAGTTCCTCGGTTACCAAAAAAAATACTCATTGTGTCCTAGGCCAACTTGCGTGCACTTCATACTAGTCCCTAAAGCCCCTCCCATAGTCTTTTTGCATTCTTACGTGTGGAGCTGAGGTGGCTCAAGAATCGCTAGTAAGAGGAATCAATCCTGAGATCATAGGTGAGAGCAAACTCTGTAGAAATTTTATGTCCATCTCAAAATCAATTGGCAATGAGTGGAGAGGTTCCAGATGTTATTAAGTGATTACTCATTCCACTCCCAAGCAATGTGGAACTCTATTTTCTTAACATCCCCCCTCACGTGCAGCCGCGTTTGAGGTCTGTCGCGTGTGGCCATTTTTGGATCCTATCATCGTGCAGCCTTTTTGTTGGTCTGTTATCGTGGGGTGTGAATTGTGAATTTTTTAAAATGTGAAGTGGAACGGGCCCTGTTCTGATACCATGTAGAAATTTTATGTCTATCTCAAAACCAATTGACAATGAGTGAAGAGGTTCCAGATGTTATTAAGTGATCACCCATTCCACTGTCAAGCAATGTGGAACTCTATTTTCTTAACAAGTTCAACCACTTGACCACTAGGCCATTGGGGTTATAGAAGTGTTTGGTAGTATTTGGTTAAGAGTTTAGTTTAATTTAGTTTTGGTAGTGGGTGGAGAGAGAAATAGAGTAATAATTGAAAATAGGAGTAATGATTGGAGAGAGATAGAGAGAGATGAGAAAGTAATAATTAAAAAAATAGGATAATGATTAGAGAAAGAAGTAAAGTAATGATTGAAAACAAAATTAAAACCAAAACTAAATAGGGTGCCAAACAAAGCCGTCCTTTCATTTTTATCTTCTTCGGGCTTCTTCTGGGCCGCTCCTACGTGGGTGGAGAACACCCCAACAAGTCCCAGCCAATAAAATCCATATCTCACGTGGTTCTGTTCATATTTTTGGGACAAAAATACCCTCTGGATCATTAGATTACTCGTGCGGCACGTGTGTCAGCGTGCTTGATCCCGTGCGTGGGATAATTTTACTGCCTTGTGGTCTGTTCACTTTTTCCTCTCTCCATTCTCTCTCTACCCGTGTGTCAGTGTGTGAAACTGGGAGGCGGGGGGCTGCTGTCAGCGTTTCGGGGCCCACCCCGGTCTCGTTCCGATAATCGGAATCGTTCACTTTGTAGAGCTCGTCGAGTAGAATAACTATGCAAAAAATCAGCTTAATTGGATATCATTAAGTACCTGATCGAAACGCTTTTATTTTGGAAAAAATGGATCCGAAACACTGGATCAAATCCACTGTACCCTATGGACCGAGAGTTATATGAGCTCCGATCAAGTACTTAATGATATCCAATTAAGCTGATTTTTTGCATAGTTATTCTACTCGACGAGCTCTACAAAGTGAACGATTCCGATCATCGGAACGAGACCGGGGTGGGCCCCGAAACGCGGACAGCAGCGACCCTGCTGTCCCGAATGGGATAGCAGCCCCCCCGCCTCCGTGAAACTGACGGAGAGAGAAAGTGACTGAAGAGAGAGTGGGAAATGCGCATTAATGCGCAAAAGAGGAGACAGCTCATGTGCGTACGCTGATCAAATCTGGATAGAGGGTTTTCCGTTTTTTAGAAAAAGTAACTTTTAAAAGAAAAAAAGAAGGCAATTTCAAGTTCAGAAATTATGTATTTACGCAAATAATATTTTTACCAATATAAATTTTGTTTAATAGATCTTATTAAAATCTTTTAAACGGTTCAAAAAAAATTATAAAATTATTTTTCATTTTTATTATATTTGAGTTTAAAATTTGAAAAAAAAAATTTCAAAAAGAAGGAAAACTAGAACACCCTCTAATATTTTAAAATTACATTGACAAGACCTACATAACATTGCACTTATTGTGCATAGGACTAGTGGGCCACGAACTTGAAAGTTAGGACCGGCAAGTCAATTCTCTTTTTCTTTGAATTCATGTTTTGGAGTCCATTCAGTGATCGGTATAGTGTGAATATATATTTTCAACCATCACTAGCTAGTTAATAATGCCAAATATTACAACCTCAAAATCAACAACCTCTCGGGTTTACACCTCCAGGACCTCCTCATGGGCCAAATCAATTTCAACCTCAAAAACGATCCTTGGAGAAAACTATGTCATTTTTCATGCAAAGCCAAACGACCATCAACAAGCAAAACACTCAAATGCTCAGGAATCTCAAAAATCAGGTGTCAAAGTTGGCCAACTCAGTAGGAATGTTCCAACAAGAGAAGGGAAAACTTCCTACTCAACCCCAAGCCAATCCTTAAGCACAACATTATGTGGTGAGCTCTTTAGTGCTTAGTGCCGAGCACGCCAAATCTATTACAACTTTGCGGAGTGGCAAGGAGATTGACAAAGCTATTCATTCCAAGCCCATCAAGCCTCCGTTTACACCAATTGTCTTGCAAGCTCTAGTTCCTCCTATTGACTCGCCAACCTCGGAGCCCTCTCCCATTGGTGAGCATCCGGAAAAGTCACAACTGGAAGAGCCCAAGGCAACCGTTTCCTAAATTTCGGCCCCTTTTCCCCAAAGATTGAAGGCGCCGGCCCATGCCAATACCAATGCTGAGGTCTATGAGCTTTTCAAGCAAGTGAAAATCAATATCCCGTTGGTGGATGCGGTCAAGCAAATTCCCACGTGTGCATGCCAAGTTTCTTAAGGACTTATGCACTCAAAAGCATAAGTTGATTGTTCAAAAGAAGGTTTTCTTGACGGAGCAAGTGAGCTTTATCATTCAAACCAGCGTGGTTCCCAAGTATAAAGATCCGGGTTGTCCAACCATCTCAATCACCATTGGTGGCAAGAAGATTGAAAAAGCTCTCTTTGATTTGGGAGCTAGTGTGAACTTGCTTCTGTATTCTGTTTACGAACAACTTGGCTTGGGGGAGATGAAGCCCACGCCGGTGACACTTCAATTGGCCGATAGAAGCGTCTAAATTCCACGAGGGATGGTGGAGGATGTACTTGTGCAAATGGATAGTTTTATCTATCCCATGGACTTTGTTGTTTAGGATACTTGCCCTATATTGACCTCACAAGCGTCAATGTCAACCCCAGTCATTCTAGGGCGTCTATTCCTAACCACAGCAGATGCTGTTATCCATTGTCGAAGTGGTATGTTCAACCTGACTTTTGGCAATATAAAAATGGAGGTGAATGTGTTCAACATTAGGAGCCAAATAGGGGATGATGAGTGTATTCATGAAGTCAACCTTATTGATTCTTTGGTCCAAGAGCATATGGACACTTTATTGTATAAGGATCTGTTGGAGGTATGCCTTATCGCTGAAGAGGCGACATTTCTAGACTCACCGGAGGTGGAGTATTTATATTCCTTGACGATGTCTGTGGGATTGACTTATGGTTTCCAAAATTTGAAAAATTGCCTCCTCTTGAGTGCAAGACCCTTCCCTCGAGTATTCAACAACCAAAGCTCGAGTTGAAGTCCTTCCGAAAACATTGAAGTATGCCTTTTTAGGCGAAAATGAAACCTACCCGATGTTGATCTCCTCCTCTCTCGATGGCTTGCAAGAATCCCAACTCTTGAGCTTCTAAAGCAGCATACCAAAGCCATTTGTTGGTCCATAGCGGATATTAAAGGGATTGATGCATCAATTTGTTCCCACCACATTGCCCTTAAGGACAACGTCAAACCATCCCGTCAACCACAACGCCAGTTGAATTCCATAATGAAATATGTGGTGAAGGCGGAGGTTTTGAAGCTTTTGGATGTGAGAATTATTTATCCTTTTGCCGACAGTAAGTGGGTTAGTCCCATCCAAGTGGTCCCCAAAAAATTTGGTGTCACGGTGGTACCCAACACCAATAATGAATTGGTCCCTACTCGAGTCACTATCGGGTACCAGGTGGCTTGTGCGTATCGATTATTGGACGCTTAATGCTAGCACCCAGAAAGACCATTTCCCTCTTCCTTTCATTGATCAAATCTTAGAGCGAGTTGCGGAACATGCTTATTATTGCTTTCTAGATGGATATTAGGGGTACAACCAAATTGAGGTCGCCTTACCCGATCAAGAAAATATGACGTTCACTTGTCCATTTGGGACGTTCGCTTATCGACGCATGTCATTCAGCTTGTGTAATGCGCCCGGAACTTACTCACGGTGTATGATGGGCATATTTAGCGATATGATTGAAAAGATCGTCAAGTTGTTTATGGATGACTTCTCGGTGTTCGGGGACTCGTTCAAATCTTGCTTGGAAAATTTGAAAAAAGTGTTGGCGAGGAGTGAGGAGAAAAATTGAGTGCTTAATTGAGAGAAATGTCACTTCATGGTGACTCATGGTATTGTTTTGGGGCACATTGTATCGTTAAAGGGGATCAAAGTCGATATGGCCAATATTGATCTTATTACCACCCTCCCGACCCCTAAATGTGTCAAGCACATTCGCTCTATCCTCAAGCATGCCAGTTTCTACCGACAGTTTATCAAATACTTTAGTGCGATATCTCAGTCGTTGTGTCACCTCCTCCCAAGGACACCCTATTTGAGTGGACTCCGGCTTGTGAGGAAGCTTTTAAGAAGTTGAAGTCAAATCTCACTTCTCCTCCCATTGTCCAAACACCGGTTTGGAATTTGCCTTTTGAACTCATGTGCGACACTAGTGACTACGCGGTTGGGGCGGTTCTTGGGCAAAGGAAGGACAAGAATCCGTATGTTATCTACTATGCAAGCAAGACTCTAAACGAAGCTCAAATGAACTACTCCACCACGAAGAAAGAGTTGCTTGCCGTCATCTTTGCGTTAGACAAATTCCGGTCATATTTGGTGGGATCCCCCATTATTGTCTACATTGACCATGCCACTTTGAAGTTCCTCTTCACGAAGCAAGATGCGAAAACACAGCTAATTCGGTGGATCTTATTGCTTCAAGAGTTCAATATCACAATCAAGGATAAGAAGGGGGTGGAGAATGTGGTGGCAGATCATTTCACCTACCTTGAGTTCGAAGATCCCTCCTCCAAGCTCCCAATTGTTGACACATTTCCGGATGAATAACTTTTCACCGTTTCGAGTTGCCCTTGGTTTGCTGATATGGGCACACGCCCCAAAGATTTGTGAAAAATTGGGTGCAGCCCTCTTTTTGGAAAAGCGCGGCGAAACGCTTCGATTCAGAGTCGCCACTCGGGTTTTAGCGGTGAAACACCCAAGGAACCGAACTCGAAAACGTCTGTCACGTTTGTTTGATTTAAAAAAGGCGTAGACTGGTCCATCATCACCTTCGATATCTGAGGTTCGGGAGCCAGGTTACGAGAAGGGAATGGTTTTATGGCACCCCTCTCGCCCAATCCGGAGATCAGTCTCTACTCAGGCATTTTTGTAAGATATTTGCATTTTTCTCTCATTGATCATTTTTAGCCAGTTAGGGCGGGGGAACAGTTAATGGGGATTGAAACTATAACAAGCTGCATTTATGTGACAAAAATGTTTATGAATGATGATTTGCTTGCAATAATAAATATAGATTGAGAACAAGCACTGAGAGCAACCTGATTAAAGTGGAGTACGCTGTCTTTCAGAGATGTGAGCAGACAACACACCAGTATGCACTGGTCAGGCCACTGCATACCAACATGACCTGCGTACGCCTCCTCAAAACTGGCGTACACCACCCTTATGCACTCACAGCCTTTGTTTGCAACCCTCTAGGCTCTGGAATGGACCAGCGCTCACCCAGGACAAACCACGCAGTTTAATAAAGCAAAATATATATAGCTACAGACAGAGAAAATGGCTTCAAGCCATGAAAGAAAACAGAATACCCCATAAACAGAGTGGGGGGAACAACAAAAGGCCAGAGCCAAGCTACGATGCAAGGGCCAGCCACTGGGTCTTGTATAAATGCTATACACCACTTAAAAGAGGTCGTACGTCAGTGTTACTTTTGATCCAGTGCTTGGCTTCGCACTACTTGGGCTCTGGATGATGACCAGAAAGATCCCAGGAGCCTTCTAGAACAGATGAAGAACAGATATTGAATGCTACAGCTAAATAGTTCTAAAGTACAGAAAGCAGAAGATTGGTTTTTAGCATGCAATAAGGTGATGAAAGTAAAATATACGTAAGAAATAATGATCAATGATCTCCACGTCAGTGGTGCACGTACTGCTATGACTGGCGTACGGCTTTACGTTATTGGCGTGCGCCATCTCTCATTTCATACGATCTTTTTATTTGACCAGTTTAAGGCCAGGACCAGTATTGACTACTAGTCTGGGCCATTCTGGTTCCACTCAGGGATAAAAAATAGAAAGCCACGCAAAGGTGGTATACCTTTGGCTTAAGGATCGAAGGTGGTTTGAACTTTGAGGTTGAAGATGGAGGTTGGATGGTGACTAAATGGCAGTGTGGAGGGTATGGGAGTACTCCACTTCTTGCTCTTTCAATGGAGGAGAAGAGAGAGAGCAAAAGAAGGGAAAAAGAGAAGTTGGGCTCTTAATGTTGGTAACCCCTTGCAAATGAATGCAAGAGGGATATTTATAGAGGGAAATGGATTGAGAAAGAGGGGCTGATCAGTTGGGTTAAGGGCTTAGTTGGGTTAAGACAGGAGTCCCATGCATTAAATGCATGAGACTTGGGTTGAAAAGTGGTGTAGGAGAGAGGGGGAGCCGGCCAGCTGAACGTAATCATCTGGAACTGTGGACTACGTCAGGGTGGCCACAAAAGTCCCGAGCACGTGGTTGAATAGTGATGCTTTGACTGGATTTGACTAGCATGCGCCAGTAATAACTGAGTCAACGGTCGATGACTGACACGTGGCAGTCGATTGGCGTACGTCAAAACAGGACTGGCGTAAGCAAGTTTGGTTTTGCTGGGGCCATTTGGTTCTGGCTTGAAGGGTTTAAAATAGGTATTTGAAAGAGTTTGGATGAGGCTTGGAACACTCAAAACTCAAACACACCATCGACCTCAGACTGTTCTTGACCATAATCATCATCGGGGAAGTAAAAAGACCGTAAAACAGCATTATCTGGATGGTCCAGAATAGAGTGTCTACAATCAACATCGTCAACTATCCGATGGGTCGAATCAAACATTTTTGGATGGCTCGAACAGGGTGTCTAGATAGCCTCGAATCGGATAGTCGAGCCATCCAAAAATTTTAAAGTTGACCCGGCGCGGATAGTTGACCCGGCTCGAACTTTAAAAAATTTAAACTTTAAAGAACGTTTTGGATGGCTTGAATCGGTCGTCCAATGGCCGGAGATGACCCGGCGCGGCCGGAGGTCCCTATAGCAGGACTCAAAGAAAACAGATTCCTTTTAAAGGATGATATTGAAAAAAAATTGGAAAGTCGAAGTATTTTTATACCGAAATTGAAAGGTGAATGACCAAAATGAATTTTTGGTCAAAATTGAAGAGATATAAAAGAAATTTTTCCATTTATCAATATAAACATCTTACCGTCTATGTCAGGTATTGTGATAAAAAAAAAAATGAAAGTAAAATAGTTTGACCAAAACATAAAAAAAAAATATTACAACAAAGTTTAATTTATGAAATAAACCCTAAAAATAATAAGATGCTCTATGAAATTAGATAAAGATGAAGGGTACCTTGGCCAGATAAAAAAAAAAAAAAAAGGAAAGAAGGCTCCACGGCGTGATTCGAACCTGTGCGTTCACGAGGGAGAGACACGGCATTACCACTCGGCCAAAGGCCTTATTCGTTATGTTTTCCTTTGGTTGCCCCATGGTGGAGATTGTCCAAGTCCGATGATTTGTTGGGCTTATCCCGGAGCCGACCCTGATTATTGGTAAGATTCAATTTGGGGAAAATGACAGCTCATGACAAGTTTTGATAATTAATACCTTATAAGGACATGCTAAGAATATTTATAAATGAACAAAATGTCCTTAGCAGGTATTAATTATCAAAACACGTCATTGGCCGTCATTTTCCTTTTGGT
>BPLS01000370.1:40096-84496 GCA_019656275.1 Rhododendron kiyosumense | reverse complement strand
TTTTGCGAATTTATTAGAACCCACCATTTCTGGATTGAACTGGTATCTGCTAGCCTATCACCTTTTGCGAATTTATTAGAACCCACCATTTCTGGATTGAACTGGTATCTGCTAGCCTATCACCTTAAGTGGCTGTAATCCATTCTGAACGTTGGAATTATGGAATCTTGAACCAATTTCTCATTCCCGGATTACTGTCATCCGAACTAAACCATGGAGTAAGAAGATGTTTGCTTCAAGTTGACTTATATCATTGTACCCGCATTGTTTGATCAGCTTATAGGAATAACATCTGTCTCTCTTCTACCTTTGGAATCAACTGCGGATATTTCCGTCCAATTTTTTGTGGGACTACTGAAGGTAAGTTTTACTAGATAAATAAGACTAGTTTCACTTGATGTGAAATTTTTGTGATCATCTTCCATTTACATTGCAGGCATTAGTGCCGTCAATCCTAATGAACATCTATGTGGTCGGCCTTAATCAGCTGTTTGACGTTGATATAGACAAGGTAATCGAAAATTTTCAGTGCGATCAACATTTCAATATGATCAAATGGGCTTCACATGTAAGTAATATTTTGCTTGCTTGTAAGCTATTGCTGTATGTTTTTAGGTGAATAAACCTTATCTTCCACTAGCTTCTGGAGAATTTTCAATGGAGTTTGGATGGGCAATTGTGTCCACATTTCTTCTAATGGTTAGTAAGTCACTAAATCCTATCGTATCCCCTAGTAGATGCATCCTTAGTTTTGAGTTTTTACTTCAATAGAATTTTGCTTATGATTTGTTGGCGCCTTCATTGAGTTTGTATTTCACGGATCAGATTTTGTAGTCTGCAAGCAACCTTTGAATCGATAAGACAGAAAGTTTGGTAACATAAGAAATAGTGGATTGGGATTAAACCAAACCAAGCCTTAAAGTCCCAATCAATGGGGGTCAGCTGGGGAAATATAGGCCATCTCATTTTTCTGCATCATTGATTGTTGGATTGTCTTTTCAGAGTTTCACTTTGGGAATCATGTTTCAGTCGCCACCATTACTCTGTGCCCTTATTGTAAGTTTTCTACTGGGAAGTGCATATTCTATTGAGGTAAATTTCACATCTTTTGTTTCCTTTAACTACTCCGAGGTACAAAAGAGCTACCATATAAAAGAGCTATACCTTAGCATTAGTATACCACTCTTTCTTCGCTCATATGTTGAAAACTACGTTCTTTGCTTCTTAGAAAGAGTAATTGGTCTGTAAAATTCAACAAGTTGGATTTTTACTAGCATCTTGATCCCTGGACGATGATTGTTGTCACGCCTTTTTCAAACAAAATTGACACTAGGTTGCCACATGAGTTTCAGACATTTCCTCCCCTTTTGGTTCAACTAATAGTTTGCGACCTTTTTCTGCTCTGTGCTATATGATCTTAGGTGAAGTAATGCATCGACAGATAGATTTGATCCTGGGATTCGGTTTGTGACAATTTCAACTCCATCTGCCATGACGATTCAAGTTTTCAACTACATCTTTCAGTGGCTAATGCATATTTGAAAGTTTGATCCACCTTGGACTGAACAATAAAACAATTTCGGCACTTTGGTGATATCTTTAGTCTTCCTAAAATGGTTGTGCACTTTTTCACAAAATTACAAAAAGGAGCGCTTCCCACAATCCACATATGCTTCATCTCCTACTGCTTCCACAGATGAAAGGGTGAGGCGGCAAGCTGTAATTGCACATGATGTGAACAAAGGATCATGTGGAAAAAGCATGAGCCATCACTCGAATGCTAGAAAAATACACAATGAAATGGGACATGCATGTTCTCGCAATATCACAGAACTATAGTCTTGATATAGGTCTTCCATTTGGTTGTGTAATTTGTGTGCATGGTGAGATACATTCAGGTCATTTACCAGGACCTACCATCTACATAACCGAGAAATCGTGTTCCTCTATATGATAAGAGTATCAATGTCTGGTCAAATTTTTTGTAGCTCCCCTTTCTCAGATGGAAAAGAAACGCATTTCTCGCTGCAACATGCATCTTGATTGTGAGGGCAATCGTCGTTCAACTGGCCTTTTTCATTCACATCCAGGTTACTTGCTAATCACCCCTTTGTAGTAAGAAAACTTCTTTTCAAGAAACACTGGATTAACTAACAGAGGTAATAAAATATGCAGAAATATGTGCTCAGCAGACCGATAATGCTTACAAAATCATTCGCGTTTGCAGTTGCTTTCATGTGCTTGTTCTCGACTATTATTGCACTATTCAAGGTACATCCTAGTTTATAGCATTCAGACATATCATATGGTAAAAGCTTTCGCTTTTTTACTGTGGGTATTCGACACTCTTCTCTTTCTGGGAAAACAAAATGTACTACTTTCGTTTTCAGAAGAGATTGTCAAAATGGTTTTCTTTGTGTAGAAATAACTACTGTTTTGCGTTTGAATGGTCTGGTAACAGGACATACCAGACGTGGATGGCGATAGAGACTATGGAATTCAATCATTCAGTGTCAGACTAGGGCAAGAAAAAGTTAGCAAAACAAATCCTTTCTATTTCCTTTACCTTCGTCGCTTTAATGGTTTCCTACAGATGAGAGCAAATGGAAAATCTTGGACTTTTCAGAAATGATTCTGAACTTCAGGATTGTTCGGTGAAACCCATAAAAATGAATTTCAAGCCCCTCTCCTATCTATTTCTCTCACCCAAGGTTTTGGCAACCAAATATAACATTTCCTCACAAGTTATTTGTGGTTTTTCTAGGTATTTTGGCTTTGCATTAGCTTGCTATTGATAGGATATGGATCTGCAATGGCGATTGGAGCTTCTTCTTCCTTCTTAGCCAGCAAGCTTATCACTGTACGTCACATAATTCCACCATAACCATGCAAGTTGTCCAATGTGCTGCATTTTACTGCATGCTTATATGGCCTTTTAGGGACCTCCTTAAAAAGCTTGAGGCCATAGGCCATTAGATTTTGTTCCCTGTGTGTGTGTCTTTCGTAATTGTTTGTGTAGATCAATATCATCCTGTTTTGAATATCCTGAGTTGTAGCTCTTTCGAAGGGTTGTAACTTGTGTTGACGCAATTGTTTCAGGTATTAGGCCACTGTGCACTAGCTTCATCTCTTTGGCTCCGAGCTCGATCTGTTGATCTTGACAGCAAAGAATCGATAACTTCACTTTACATGTTCATATGGAAGGCAAGTGAACAACATCTTTATTGGTTAAGCAAAGAGATTTTAGTGATGAAATATAGTTGAACCAAGCCACTTTTTAGGCTGCATTTGCATTCGATAGTATTTGCATATACATAAGCCCTTGGGCTTTGCTCCGACTTGGGATTGGTCCCTCGGGGGATAGTCAAGGTGTGCTTAAGGCTTAAGCTGACCCCGACATCCTGAGGTTTCCCAAAAAAAAATATTAAACTGTCTGTCATGGAAATCCTGCTTCCATCCTCTCTAATTCCAGCATCTTAGATACGTTGTGATTAGCGAAAATCTGGATGGGAGTTGAATACTGGTGAAGAAAAATCACGACTTTCGGATGTAATCCCATTCCTCAAGATGGGAGTTGAATACTGGTGAAGAAAAATCATGAACTTTGCCAACCGAAACACGTTGTTTCTTCCTCACCGTTAATATTCCAGTTGGACCTACTGTCATATGCCCGAAATGCAGAGGAAGATCAAAGTTGGCTTGATGGCAGGATATTAAAACATGGGCCTAGGAAAACCGATAACCTCAACAGAGATCATTTTTGCTGGATTGGCAGACAACCGCCCATAGATAGGCTAATGATCACTAATGACTTCCGTGTAAAATGACTTGAAAATTTTTTATGCTCTCAAATTCTTTGCTGCCGCAGAAATATTTATTTTTCCATTAGCTTCAAGTGTCACGGGCCAATCGCAAAGGAGTTTGCAGTGAGCCGGATGTTAATTTGGCACTCAAGTTTGATTTCGTTCTAAAGCATTTAGCTTACTGTTTTGCAGCTATTCTACGCCGAATACCTTCTTATTCCTTTCATCCGTTGAGAGAGTCTGTTTCTTCGGACGCCTAAAGCTGAACCCCGATGCTCAATGTTTAGGGCTGATTTGTGTCAATTTGTTTGATGTTGATTGCAACTCGTACCGCTGTTTTGTTGGAAACTGATGTTGTATGAATACAAAAACATCTTTTTTTGGCTTCGGTTTCAAAGGCCGGATAGGATGGCTTCAGAATGCTAGGCCAAGAGTATTAAGTACTTTGTTTACCAGAATTAGTTGATGATGTAAGACTTTTGCTTACGCTAATGCTATATGTGGCCATGTGGGTATTAGTTCATGCTCATGCCTAAGCCACAGCTCAAACGATTAGCAAACGCAAATAATTTCGGGACTCGCGATTTTATTTTTTCTTTAAATTCAAATCATCCCAAAAATCATGGAGTGAAAATTTTCAATGAATCTTCACAATTTCCATAATGTAGTTTCTTATTGAATATTCAAATGAGATTTGGAGGGTTTTGATATTGGTATTCAATTGAGTGAGCCAGTAAACCAATGTTAATCCAACGTTAATGTAAAATGACAATGTCAAAGAGAATCCGAATGGAAGCATATGATTACTGATCATCCTTTAGAAATTTATCAAAGAATGATCAGTAATCAAAGGATGAGGTCACGAAGAATTACTTTTGGCAGCGAAAAATTACTATTGGCCGAGAAGAATTACTCTTGACTGCGAAAAATTACTTATGGCAGTGAAGAATTACTCTTGGCCACAAGGAATTACTGTTGACCGCAATTCTTGGTAGCCATGAGCAATTCTTGGCAGCTATGAGTAATTTTTCGCGGTCAGGAGTAATTATTTGCAGCCAATAGTAATTCTTCGTGGCCAAGGGTAATCTTCGCGACTAGAAATAATTTTTTGTAAACTTCTAATATCAATGGTTGAGATGGAGTGTCTTTTTCTGTATTTTTGTTTGTGTCCATGAAACGCTTATATAAATGAGGTGTTTGGGAGCCTACTTTTTGGTTTTTCATTTTTTAGCTTTTTGGCTTTTTGATTTTTTGGATTATAGTCAGAATGTATTTTGAATATGGAGTGGTGTTTGGTTGTCACATTTTCAACTTCTCACTTTTGTTTTTTACATTGTGGATGTTTGGCAGCCCATTTGAAAATGTGGTTTCTGTTTTTGGTTCTCATTATTGGCTTTTTACATTTTCCTTGTTTGGCACCAACTTTTGAAAATGGGTTTGGCCAAAATGAATTCACTGATTTTTCTTAAAGAGGGCAAAAGTGAGAAGTAGGGGGAGCTGTGTTTTTTGCATTTTCGGTTTTCCCAGTTTAGGAAAAATTACCAAAATACCCTTAGTAATCTCAACTATTGCAACAACTTGTCTTCTGTTGAGTATGAATGGACCCTACACCCTTGTATTATGTATTTTAGATTGTGCATGTCTATATGGAAAGCAAAAGAGAATGTCAAAGATGGATACATGGTAAGATTTTGCAGGATAGAATCAGAAAGGAAAACATTCGTGGAATGGTAACAAGGGTAGCACCAACAAAAATAAGATGAGAGAAAATAGATTGAGGTGATACAGGCATTGCAATTGTAAGCGATAGTTAGAGGCAGTAGTTCCAAACGAAATATGATATCCTGAACAGAACCTACGGCTCTCTTCGATTCGCGTATGGATAGTAAATGGAAAGGAAAAACTGAGAAAAGAAAAAGAAATGGGGAAGCTAAACTCTTTTCTCTTTTTCCTTATTGGGTTAGCAAAAACTAGGACAATTTCGAGTCTTGGATTTGTCGAGATGAAAATGGCAAAATGAATTCACATGCATCCTTGTTTTTGGTCTTTTCGTGACTCACGTGTTTGGGTCAGTTCACGTGTTTGAATTTCATCAATCGTTGATATGAACGGTTGTGATTGAACTGTACTGTTGGCACTGTCTTCTCTGCAGTTGATCCCGGATCCTATTGGGCCTTGGGAATGGATTGGGCCCTTTACACAGTGTTGCAAAGCGGTTTCATCCTCACTGAGATATGTGGCCTGCGGCCCAATTCTGTACCAAGGTTGACCTAAACTGCTAAAAATCGTTTAAACTATAAATAAGCTGCCTTTCACGACCTAGAGCTTCTTCCGCTAGGGTTTTCTCGCTTCTCTCTCTCTCCCGGCAGCCGATCCCCGAAGGCGAAAATGGTGAATCTCTCTCTCTCTCTCTCTCTCTCTCTCATCTGTAGCTTGTCTCTCCCTTCTCTCTAACGAATCTGAGTTTGTTTTGTTTTTCTGGTGGAACAGCCGTCGCACAAGACGTTCATGATAAAGAAGAAGCTGGCGAAGAAGATGAGGCAGAACAGGCCCATCCCTCACTGGATCCGCATGAGGACTGACAACACCATCAGGTAACTCCTCTCTCTCTCTCTCTCTCCCTTCTGGTGGGCACTCACTCTCTCTCTCTCTCTCTCTCTCTCTCTCTCCAGAGATCTCATATTGACATCTGTGTGTATTTTTGCTTTACTTGTATAGGTACAATGCGAAGCGCAGGCACTGGCGCCGCACGAAGCTAGGGTTCTAAGATGGTAGTGGAAATCTTGCCATTTTTATCTCATTTAAGCTTTGTTTTGATGGGATATAGAGTGGTTTAATATTGTTGCAAAAGACAGTACGAACTTCTTGATGTAGTTCTTTTCTTGATGTTATTTTGTGAGGAACTCATGAGGGTCCTTGATCACAGATGTTGACGGTTTCGTAGCTATCTTAATTTTGCAGATGGGTTTTAATTAAATTATTGTTGTGGTTTGTGTGGCTTTTTTCTGTTACAGTATATCCTAGCTTTAATGTATGTAGTTTTTGGAATTAGGAGTGCGGCTTGTGTGCTTTGAATCATTCTGTTCCTAATTTTGTTTGCATTTTGATTTCTCTCATTATTGTTTGACCTCTAATAGCTGTTGTTCTGACTTGTAGTTGTACATCACTTTTTGTATGGTGCTAGATTTTTTTTGCCTTTGTTCGCGTTAGCGCAGGGTTTAATGATAGTTTGAGATGAATCATGTTTGAACAAAGTTTTCCAATTTTGTCCCTTTAGGTCTCCTGCTCTGTCACATTTCCATCCTAATCTTTACTTTGTATGAAATGGGTCTCATCTCCTTTGACATTTTGGCATTATGGTCAACTCACGCTACTAATCCTCCACCATCTCCATCCTCTCTTCACCATAATTACCTCCACCAATGGTCTACACCTGTGTGTGTGTGAGAGAGAGTGCATTTGCTGTGACTACCTTGCATCGCATAAAGTTCTTCTTGGGAATATCCTATATGGGAAATGATTTCCAGGATTTTATCTATGCGTATATCGAAAACTTATCCTTTCTGCTTGAGCCTACTTCACTCCCTATTCTATAGCATGGAGTTGTGCTCCAATGTAATTGGATGACATTTCATTGTTATGCATTACTCTCTCTCTCTCTCTCTCTCTCTCTCTCTCTCTCTCTCTCTCATGGTTGTGTCATTGTGTATTTACTTTGACTGCCTGACCGATATCGCATTAAGTTCTTCTTGGAGTCTTCTTTAAGGGAAATGATTTTCAGGATTTTATCTATGCGTATAATTAGAACATATCCTTTCTGCTTGAGCCTGCTCCACTCCCTGATTGGTAACATGGAGTTGTGCTCCAATGTAATTGGATGACATTTGTTATGCATTTCACTGCTAAGGTTGCAGGAATTCAAAAAATGTACTCAGTCTTGTTTTCCACAAGGTTTCTGTTTTGTTTTCTTATATACTTAACGTATTACCCTATTACCATCTTATTTTTGGTAGGAGGGTGAGAACCCCTTTACTTTGGACTTCTAGCAGGTGAAAATCTGTGGATGAAATTGGAAATACTACTCTCAATTGCCTCAATTTCCTAATCCTTCGGTTTTTTAGTTATGTCAGGTTTATGGTTACTTAGAACATTGATCATTTTGTCGAGGAATGGAGATATGGTTTGCCACATTTCCTAAAGTATTAGCATTTATTTGGTAATATTGGTAGGGATCACTGGAGAGTCGATGCCAGTCCGGGTTGTGAGTATGGTAGGCGGCAATGACCCTCATGGTGGTGCACGAGTTGGGGTGCTGTGAGTTTGTTGTCAAATTTTTTTTTAATGTTGATGAAGATGTGTTCATTTAGATGCGTTTTCAGGATTTTTCTGTATGTACAATTTGGTGTTTTGCATCTTTTCATTTGTTAGCTTTGTCTATGTGGGATATGATTCACACAAATTGCGCAAGCTATTCGATAATTTGTTAATATTGACTTGGTAGCCATACAACTTGAGAGTGGAGACTCAGATTTGCAGTCTTGTTTAGGTTCTCATTTGTTATGTCGGTTGTGTAGTTTGGAGTCTTTTGATTTCATCTTGTCAAATTGCACAAGCTAATCCACAGCTGCTAGGAGATGTGTATGTGTGATATCTTCTTGCTTCATTTCTTGCAAATAGTTTATGCTGCCGTCTTTGTATTTTGGAAATACTTTCGAGGGTGGCGCTAATGTCACGATAGTTTATGTTAGAGCCACAACAATTCTTGTAGTCTGACAATTGTGTCCTTTTTATCCTTGAATGCTTCTCTCCCACTTTTGATACTCCTTGCTTTCCTTTCTTTCCTTCTCAACAAAATTTACACAGTGCTCCTCCCTCCATTATGCATATTCTTCCTTGAATCTCATTTGCTCCTCTTTTACATCACTCGTGTTCTCTGTGTTGTGGAGTGGTTGCTGAGGAGTTGTAGATCTCCGTGGAGAGTGATGATTTGTGTTGTGGAGCGGTTGCTGAGTTGTAGATCTCCGTGGAGAGAGTGATGATTTGAGATTTGCCATTCTAGATCTGCTCTCCAACCATCCCCGAAAAAAAGACCTCATCTATTCATGCTAACCAGATTGCCGACAATTTCTTTTGCTCATGATGACAGTGATTTTTTACGCGCACGTCTTTAATTGAGCAACACCTCCATAACCATCACTCTATTTCTATTGCTAACATGCATCCCTCGATATTTGACATGTGACAAAGGGAAGATTGTAAATCACTCGGACCATGGAGCGAAAAAGAAAAGAGGTTCAGGGGAATGGGTTGTGCTGCAAATTCTTGATCTCTCTGTCTTCTTCATCTTGTTTGAGGATTCGGGGCTTTTCACTTGGTCTTAAGTACAAAAAATGTCTTCGCAGCTCCATTATTTACAATCTAATATTGATTGAAGGTTGTGAAATATGGGCCATTTGCTTCAAATATTTTTTTTCTGATCTACTCCATAATTTCAAGTTAAGAGCAGGAGAATTGATGGGTCTTGTGACTCTTGTCTGGCGGTGGAGGAGAGTCCGTGAGAGGAGGGAGGAGACATGGGTTGCTCGGTTGTGGGACAGTAGTAGAGAGAATGAGAAGCACGTGCATCTAGCCTCTTACTAAGGCTATAATGGTCAGTTTAGGCAATTTGTCGTGTCACTAGAAATTATGGTTGTGGCATACTTTCGAATATTCTGCATAACGTTTTTGTGGTTTAAATTTTCATCTTTTGCCTCAGTTGAACAGGAAGTTTATTGACTCATTTGCACCTCATCATAGTGATTTCGGGACTAGGTGAAGGAATGAATCGACTAATTTGCATTTGCATTCTGTCAATAGTGATTTGGGGACTCATTTGCATTTGCATTCTGTCATAGTAGTGATTTGGGGCCAGGTGAATGATCCCTTATAAGATTCCCAATCGTTTATTCTGCATAAGATTCTCTATCATCGACTCATTTGCGTTCTGTCGTAGTGATTTGGGACTAGGTTGATGAACCTTTGTAAGATTCTCAATCGTTTATTTTGGTCGATTTAGAAAATATGATTCCATTTTTTAGTATTTCTATTTGTGGAGATTTGTTGCGAAATAGTAGTAGGTACAAGGAAATAATAATGATTTACGTAGATTAATTGAAGCAGAAAATAGGATGAGTTGCTGCTATCTATCACTGCAGTTGACCCACCACCAACACACTCTCCAATTCACATTTCGCCTACTCTGAAAGAAAGTATCACTGCAATTATCACGTTCTTCCCGCATGGATGGTTCCATAACATCTAATCTAAGTACGACAATTTACTACACTAGGTTTTACCCGTGCCTACGGCACTATCTCATGTCGACATGGCTGATAATCTCGGAAAAAAGTCGATGGCATTTTTGTAATAAATTTGAAAGAGTGTGGATACATTCTTAAGATTAGAATAACACACATACACCATTGGATCAATTGGCAGGTTTACATCCTTCTGTTTGTATTATAGATGATAAAAATAATAATAATAACAAGTACAATTTACTACGAGAATTTGTTTGCGGAATTTTAAGAAGAGTGCTGCTATGTGCACCGACCAAAACCATACCAACCGTGTACCGACAGCCGCTTTGGGCCAACTCCGGCCACTAGATGGTCGATCCGAGCCGTCCAAAAATTCTATAAAAAAAAAGAGGGGCCACACACAAGAATCAACGGCATCCGATGTGTGTAAGTGCTCAATTCAAACACCCCATTTTTTCATATGCATCGTGTGTATCCAGTGGCCGGAGTTGGCCCGGAGCGGTTGTTGGTACATGGTCGGTATGGTTAGGTCGGTACCAATATCATTTTCGTTTTAAGAATTTAAGAATCAAAGTTCGGCTCCGTTTCATGGTATGAGAATTTGTTGACGTAGAGCACACCAATTGCCCAGATTTAAGTCGAGTTGAGAGCCGAGAGGGGTTAGAGAGACAGAGAGAGAGCTTGCCGCTGAGAGAATGATTTTTAGAATGGTTGGGATAGTGTGGTGGTGGTTATGGTATTTGGCTTTAAATTCGCCAAGTCAAAAATAGTCATACATACTTAAATTTAAAGGGGCAATTATGAAAATTAATTTTGTGACAGGGCTTTAAAAATGGGAGACACAAAATTGGTGCTCACTTTGTATATTAGGATTAGATTTGTACTCCCTTCGTCCCTTTTTAAATGTTTTACTTCGTAATTCCAACTTATTAAAAAGACATCGTCATTACACTTTTCACATCAACTTTTACTTCCACTTTCCCTCATTATCCTCTATGAAAACATCATCATTATATTTTTACTCACCAACTTTTCCAAATGGAATATACTTTTTCCAAATGGAATATACTTTTAGAGGCAAAATGGAAAATTCATCAACTTTTACCCACTAACTTTACAAAATGGACACTTATTAAGGGACAGTCCAAAATGGATTACTGGACTCTAAAAAAGGGATGGAGGGAGTATTATATTAGGTCCAAATTTCAGAATCAATCGTTCATCTCAATACGCGGAATGGAAAAAATATTAACTTGTGACAAAAAGTTGCAACAAAAAGTGCCGTCTTTAAGTGTGTTTTTTTTTTCTCCAATTTTGGGCTATATTATATTTTTCTCATTTAATCTAAATTTTTTTCGGTCGAAATCTAATAAAAATTCAGAAAAAATAATGACCATGAAAAAGACAGCACCAAAAAGACAGCAAAAAGTTAACTAAACCCTAAATTAGAAATTAGATTGTTAGTATTTCCTGCAGACGTAATTGTTGCATAAAAAAGATGTATTTTTCTTGAGACCCTCAACACTGTTGTGGACATAATTCTTATCCTATTCAAACTGCGGCCACACCTCACGCCATATTTTGGCATTGGTCACACCTCATCAAGAGTATTTTTTTTTATAATTCACGGGCCAGTTTATCCGTAGCTACACTAAATTAAGGGACGCAATTTTAACATCCGCTTAAAGGGAGCCTAATTAAAATTAGAGTAAATTTCTGTATGAACTGGCCCAAAAAGAATTGATAACATCTAATTTGAACCAATTGATTGATTGATTGATTTATGACCCCCGATAATGTTGGCTTACAAAGGTTTAAATAGATTTTTTTTTAGCCGTAATCCATTTCTAAAACAAATACTCCTCTCAAGATTCTCAACAAAGGAAGTCCAAATTAATATTATAGCATTTGACTCACTATAAGAGCATCCGCATCAGGATTGTTATTCCACCCTTTAAACTATAATAGTAACGAGCAAAACACCGTAAATAGAGCCGCATTAGACTCATCTCTTGGTTCTTTATTATGAAAAATCTGTAATTTTGCTACAGTCACTAGTTTAATTAAACTAGCCACTATTCACTTACTTCTCCTTATTTTACTCTCTCTCTCTCTCTTGGGATGGATATGAATATTTAATGGGGTGGGTTTGAATATTTAATTGAGTAGAGAGTGAAAGTAAAGAGTCTAATTTTGTGTAATTATGTTAAAGTGACTAACTAAAGTAAAAAAATGAATTTTAAGGATTAATTTGATCTAAAATTTGGTGAGGCCGATATGCTCTAAGATTCTATATTTTGTCATTTGAAAGGTTCACATAGCCGAACAAAACAAACGAAACAAGAAGGAAAAAGTTAATTTAGAAGAACTCAGCCTGAGAGCGACGAGAGAGTAAAAGGAGGAATCAGTCGAATCCAGCCCTAATAGTCTGACCAATTTAATTCGAAAGAGATTTGAATTGAGTTTTGGAAATTTTACCTTCTCAATGTTGCGAAAGGAGAGAGAGAGAGAGAGGGAGTTGCTGGGCTTCCATCTGCTTCTTCTCACTGCGTGTGTTATAGTGTTCTAGAGACGATGTATTTGCCAATAAATTTTAGACTAGATTACAACCATTGATTTAGACGGCTTGGATTACAACCATTGATTTGGACGGTTCGGATTAAAATTTAAAGGCCACAACATGTGTAAAATCCATATATGGGTTATAAACTTTGTTTGGTTCTTCTCTCAATAATAATCTCTTCAAAATTTTTGACTATTTTATCAACGGTGTTTTTTCGTCTTTAGTGATTTTTTGTCAAATTTTTTATTTATTTTATACTTTTGCTCTAATGATTTTAAGTTGAAGATACATACTCAAAAACCTTCAAATGCAAATAGCACATTATTTGATTCACCAATTGTTGCGGAAGCTTAAATATTAATTAGGACATCAAATGAGTTCAACAATGTGAATATATCATTCAAAGTTGCCTCCAAACAATATCTTGGTAAGAAATCAGATCTGGACCAACAAAATAGGAAATCCTGTAGTGTAGGGGTGCACTACAGCGGCGTGATCTGAGCCATTCATCTCGACAATCAATAGTCCAGACTTAAATTCAGCTCTTGTAGATCCGAACCGTCCTTTGCCGAGAAGAAATATAAGCAAGCAAGAAATACACCCGATGCTGTAGTCATATATAATACTCTTCCTCCTTTTCCATTGTAATCAAACAAGAAGAAATAAGATCTGGACTTTCAAAATGACCACATACTCTAGTCATTGGAGTATCTACTCTTCCCCATATCCATTGTAATCTTTCTTTTCATCTTCTTTTTCTTGATTATCTCTATACACTAATCTACAAACCAAAAAGGGTATACATATTTTCTAATTTTTTGGGGGGCATACAATGCATTAAATTTGGGTAAAAGGAGAACTG
Source organism: Rhododendron kiyosumense (assembly GCA_019656275.1). NCBI lineage: Eukaryota > Viridiplantae > Streptophyta > Magnoliopsida > Ericales > Ericaceae > Rhododendron > Rhododendron kiyosumense. Next base: position 70,969 of record BPLS01000370.1, on the reverse strand, counting down.
AAGATATGAGTAGTAGTCTCCTATATTTCCCTGTATATATACTTGAGCTCAGCTGATGAAGAAACCACATCTGAATTGCATCAATGTACAAAAAGCTTTGACTAAACCTCAAATGTTCTCCAACTCTGCACCACCATCTTCCCTTCACCAGAGTGATTCAAAAACCGATTTTCAGTAATGTACTATGATAGTGAACTGGACATGTGGAGTTTTTTGAATGGGTCATTGGTGACCGGAAGGCGTTTCCGTAGGCGTCTGTAGTGCAGATCGGAGGGTCCCTCCAAGCTCGATGGGAACGAGAGGGATGAGAGAGTGCAAAACATCGGTTATGAATGGACGGTAACTCGGCTCTGGTTGTACACATAGCACAGCTACAGCAGCAACCTACACAGAGCAGTTAGTTCTTGCTCAACATTTTGGGTTCGATGAGATGTATCCAAAAGGTACAAAAGTGTAAATCAAATTTGAAAAGATGTTAGAGACAATTGAATTTTAAAAATCCCAAAAATAAACAGCTAAACTGCAAAATGGGACAGAGTTGAATTTTCAAGACCAAATTCAGACAAACCACTATTCTGCTCAACTTTGCACGTTTACAGCCCTAACTCTTGGGTAGATTCTAATTAGTGAACGGAATTCTCCTCCCAATAGACCTTTTCGATCAAAACCAGTAGGCCTCTCTAGTTGGCTAAGCTTCGTTAGCTTTTTAATGAAGACCAATGTTTTAAAAGTCGCTAGGCACTAGTCGGGCAGTTAATCGGATTAATCGGCGATTAATCATTAGTTGGACCTAATCGGATAGGCCCCGAGCGATTAATTGCCGGTTAATTCCTTGTTTTAGAACGGGTGGACAATGTGCCCCCTCAGAATTTAAAAGTAAAAAACATGATTGGAAGCTGAGTGTATAGTTCACAAACTTGGTAAAGATGCTTTAGTCCCATTGTATTTCGGATTGCTGGATCCACAATCTTGGGAAGTTCTGTTCTGTCAGTGAGCTTTGGCATGGCCTGCATGTCGCAAAAGGTAAATTTGGCATTCAGTATCAAAATTGAAAACTTTTAGTCAATATTTGGACCGTAGATTTTCTGAGAAATTTATGGAGGAAAAGAAGCATGTACAGGGAAAGATAAGAAGATAATGAAGTAAGTAAACCAAAATTTGCATCTTGATTTCCCTAGCGTTTTTCTTTTCCTCGATTAACCCAGGCAAAAATCCATGTTCCAAACACAGCCTTAATGGGATTCATTTTTCCAGATAAATTTTGAATAGATGAGGTGGGGTTAAGAGCAAAGGCATATACCCATGTGACAATAGACTGGCATTGAGCTTCTGATACTTTTTCTACAGGCTTTCGTCCCAGTATAAGCTCCAAGAGGACTACTCCATACGCATAAACATCACTCTTATCCGTCAATTTTCCTGCGGAAAAAATTTGGAGCTGTCATTTTGTTGGTAGATAAAAGATATTCGATAGCTGCTTGAGCTTATACATGCTGTTAAGTAAGTGGGAAAGGAACTGCGGAGAAAAAGTAGAAATTGAATAGGTTCGGCAAGAAAAATGAGATGGTAAAAAACTTTTCCTTGCTTGATTTTAAATCGAAGACAAGGAACATAGAGGGAGATGAATTTCTTTTTCTTTTCTATCCCTAGCTACGAAATATTGGAAATTTGGAAGGAAGGAAAACTATGGATGTCAGCATTCCATATCCGTGGTTTCATATGGAAATTTACGAGAAGTCAAAATAAAGAATAACAACCTACCACCACCCAATCAAACGGAGGATTCATTTTGAATCATCCATCTCATTGTGAAAATCAGTCCTACCACTTTGACAATATTCAGAAAAATTTTGAAATATAGAGATTCATTCTCAAGAACCATGTAATCAGGAGGATTGAACTATTTTAATGAAATAACACAGGTTAAACCTTTATGAAGATAAGTTAGATAACCATATTCACAAGATGTTTTCTGCATACTGCACCATTATTAGTCCCGGGCTGTTTCTTTTTTTTTTTTTTGCTTTTGGGAGCTCAATATCCGGCCAATGGACCAACTAACAGGGATCAATCCCACCGTCAATTAGCCCCCAAATTCAAGCCAGGAGAAAAGCCCCATATAGACTGACCAAAGACTTCGTGAGGCCTCTGGTTGCAAGGTCACACCTACTACACCAACCCCTGGGGTCTAGTCGTAGCGCTATGCAGGGACCAATCCCACGGTCATGATTCATTTTGAATCATCCATCTCATTGTGAAAATCTGAGTCCTACCACTTGACAATATTCCGAAAAATTTTGAAATATAGAGATTCGTTCTCAAGAACCATGTAATCAGGAGTGAACTATTTTAATGAAATAGCACAGGTTATAATCCTATGAAGATGGCCATATTCACAAGAGGTTTTCTGCATACAACTGCACCATTATTAGTCCCAGGCTGTTTTTTCTCCTTTCCTTTTTTTGAGCTCAATATCCGGCCAGTGGACCGACTAACAAGGACCAATCCCACCGTCAATTAGCCCCCGAATTCAAGCCGGGAGAAAAGCCCCATATAGACCGACCAAAGACTTTGTGAGGCCTCTGGTTGCAAGGTCACACCTACTACACCAGCCCCTGGGGGTCTAGTCCTAGCGCATGCATTGACTAATCATGTGCAGCCATGTGCTCTAGAATACTTAATGTATCATTGAACTGACTTTTTGTATCATAATCAAAAGTCCTATAGCACATGAAATTAGAAGTAAAAAAGAGGAAGTACATTTGTAAGCATACCGTCCAAAAGATACTCGGGAGCTATGTATCCAAGGGTGCCCGAAAGTTTGATGTTCTTCCTGTTTTGGCTCCCGTCAGTTATTGCAAGACCAAAATCAGACAGCTTAATGCAAAAAAAAAATATCACAAATCGATTAGAAAATTCAAGCGGAGTATGATTACAGTAATGAATCCGGCATATTTTAGTACAACTCAGTTAATTAGACGTCATAGATCACAGAGTAATCTGATTTTTTATGGTTTTTTACCTTTGCGTTGAAGTTGGAATCCAGAAGAATATTAGATGATTTCAGATCTCGATGGATCACTACAGGGTTGCAGTGCTCATGTAGATATTCTAATCCTCTGGTCAAACACCAGCAAATATATTAACAGCGCAACCAATAATACAAACCGATTACGTATTGGTATCATATTTCATACTGTGTCTGGATTCAAACACAAAATAAACAACTACGACAATAAACAAATAAGAAATGATAATTAATGGATTTGGTTCATTTGAAAAAACTTACCTTGCCATGTCAAGTGCGATTTTCATCCGCTGGTGCCAATTCAAAGCCGATCCATGAGAAGGTCCTAAAGACAATCAGACAAAAATTTACTCCTCTTAGTGTGTCTTTGTTTTAGATCATATTGACTCTCAACTGAAGAATTAGAGATAGATTAATTTTACCATATAGTTGAGTTTCCAAAGATCCATTGTCCATCAGCTCATAAACAAGAAGTCTTGTTTCCCCATGAATGCTGTATCCTAAGAGAGAAATTATGTTTGGATGCTGCATTTGGCTCAGCAAATCCACTTCAGTCTGTGATTTGAAATGCCAGTTCAAGACCAAGAAAAACAATAAGGTTTAACTTACCACAACGCCTCCTCTTTGAAAATAAAAGCAAAAGGAAAAAATTAGAAAGCAGATGGTAACCTCAAATTCTGTAATGGCATCCTGACATCCACCACTCAGTCTCTTCACCGCGACATGGAAATTGTCGTCCAACCAGGCCTTGTAAATGCAACCGAAACCACCCTGCCCCAAGATATTGCTCTCCTGGAAATTTTTCGTTGCCGTTTCTAGCAACTTGTAATCCATCAAGCATGCACCTCCTTTCTTAAAACTCATCTTCTTGTAATTGTACTTACCCACTGAGGAAGCCAAACAAAAAAACATAAAATCTCAGAGGAAGAGCAGAATTGATGTGAATTCAAATGATACCCACAAATTTTATGGAAGGGAAATAAATTGGGTATTGCTACAAATTATATTTCCCCATAAAAGGGAGCTAAGAAAAGCCCATTTAGGAACTCTTCACAGCCAAATAAAACCCACAATTGTTGTGAAGTCAAATGAAATCCACAAATCAGATTAAATGAAATGGAAATGGGTATTGGTGCAAGTTGTATTGAGCCATAAAAGGGGGCAAAACAAAGCCTATTCAAGGAATCTCAAAGAAACAACATTATATAAATGTAAATGCAATTTTGAAACCCACAAATTCGATGAAGGAAATCGAAATGGTTGGTAATTGATGCAAAAGAAGGTACCTGAGGTAAAATCTTCTTTCTGGTGGGATTTGGGTGAGGTCTTTCTGTGCCAAAACCAAAAGTATAATAAAGAGAAGACTGTGATTGCACCCACTACAATCGAGGCCGCTATGAGCACTATGATCAGTATCTTGTTTGTATCCATCTTGTTGTGTTCTCCTGCCGGAGACCCTGATTTCATAAGGAATATATAAGATATTTCAGTTGGAAATGGCAAGAAACCCTCTCCGGGATTAGTTGAGCACAAGCTGGCTCAGTCGTCAAAAGCAGAAAATGGCAAGAAACCCAACAATGAAGCCAGAAGAGATGTTTGAAAGTAGTGTGATGTGGGAATGGAAAACTGATGAAAACCCTTCAATTGAAGTATGGACACAGTGCCGGCCCCGATGTTTGGGTTGCCCGAGCCCGACGTCAAGTTTGGTTGCCCACTTATTATTAAGCCATAAAAATTTAAAAAAATACGAGGCAAAAAAATCAAGGTTACAATGTGCTTTTAGTTGGAATTCTATCAAAAAATTAAAATTAGAATGGAATTTGGGTTATGGTGTTTTATGATTTAGCATGATTCGATTCAAAAAAAAAAAATGATCGGTTTCTATTTATTTTAACTTTCATTTTTTTATTTTGATCATTGTTCTATATTTAATGATAAATTGAAAAAAGAAATATTATGGACCAACTTGAAAAAATGCAAACCTTACTTTAAAAATGGTTAATTTTTTCATTGAAGTTTTTTAAATTAGTGAGTTCTGTGTATACAGCATATACATATACATGTATATTTTTCATATTTTCATACATCATTATGTGAGTATCCAAATGCGAGTAGTTGTTTTTTTCTTTTTTTTAGAGGAGTTTGCAACATTCCGTTAAGATTCTTATTTTTTTAAGTACTTATTTTCTGTTTTGTGAAACATGTCATTCTCTCACAATACATCATCTTTAATTTAAAAAATAAATACTCATTTTAGTAAGTGAAACACACCCTAATTTTTGATTTAGAAGAAGTATCTCTCAAAATAAATGTACACCAATAACAAATGGCCTTTCTCTTTTGAACAAATCATAAATATAAATAATAATAAAAAAACAAAGAAGAGTGGGTGCAGTGAACGAAAAGAGGAGGGAGAGAGAAAGAGAGAGATTTAAAAGAGAGAAGAGTGGGTGCAGTGAATGAAAAGGGGAGAGAGAGAGAGAAATTTGAAAGGAAGAGATTGGAAAAATGAAAACCTCAATGCTGGGACACGGGGACTCGAACCTGCACACAGTTCTACTTTTGGAGACTTAAGTACGCCCCACCAACCAACAAACCAACCCAACCCTTCATGCTGTCTTTGGGTCCAAAATATATATATACGTATTTATATTTATATGGAAATTTTTTTTTTTGGGTTGCCCTAGCCGGGGGGTTGCCCAAGCCGACGGGCTTGCGGGGCTTACCCCGGGGCCGGCCCTGTATGGACACCTATGAAGCACCGACACCTCGAAAAGTCGAGATATCGCAGTGTCAGACACGGGGACACTGCGGGAACACCGCGAGATAGGTACGGGACACGACACGTGGCATGTCCCATAATTTAATTTGAATTTTTGACGGGGACACCGCGGGGACACCGATGGGGACACGGTAGGGGCCAAACTATAATTTTTAAAAAATTTTTGGGGACCAAACTGTAATTTTTGAAAAAATGGGCTCAAACTGTAATTTTTTAAAATAAAATTTAGGGTCAAATTATATATTTTTTAAAATTTATGGATGCTAAACTATAATTAATTAATTATTTATATATATAAATAAATATACACGTGACGTGTCCCCCGCCGTGTCTGTGTCCCCATTTTTTTAGAATTCCCGTGTCCCGATGTCGGTTTCGTGTCGGTGTCCGTATCCGTGTCGGTGAATCATAGATGGACACTAACATGTAAGTAAAGTAAACATAGATTGAAGAATGTGATAAGGACCAAATGATATATTGACAAAAATCATCAAGAGAATAGTATTTTCTGTCCACTGCAATAAATGATATGAATGTGATCGTTATGACTAATTTGAATTTTGAAATTTTTTGAATTGAAGCAATCCCTTGACTTACCTGGGTAACAGTAATTAGCAACCATAACTACTGTTTTAAAAAAAGATTTGGCATTATCATCTTCCTAAAAAAAATGTACCATATTTTGAATAAACAAGAACCGGTTCTGTCCGGTCTTTAATCCCCCAAGCCCATTCAAATTTTACCATTCGAAAATGATAGGATCCATGAAAGGGTTCCATGATAGAAAATTGAACGGTTCAAATTTGTTCGCATTCAATTTTCTATTCTGGAACCTCTTCCTGTACTGTATTAGGCTTGTTTGCCATTTGTGCACCCATCCCGGGCTAGCAAGGATAATCCAGACTGGTTCTCACACAGAGCAAAAAAGAACCTCCAAGCCAAAAAAAAAAAAAAAATCTGTTTGATCGAACACCATTAGACTTTTACACAAATAAAAATAAAATTTGGACGATTGCAAGAAAAATCGGACCAAGCCATGATTTGTTCATGTAGCAAAGAGCGATGCCTGATCAAAACATTTATTCAAATAAATGAATAATGGTGTGTAAACTCTAAAGTAGGAAATTGACAGTAGAGTCTAACTCCTGGTTCCGGCCCGGTCTATAATAAAACAGAGAGTTTACCCGGAGAGAAGGCCGCCATTGATGATAAGACTGGAAAAGAAGGTGGGGTTTCCAGTGAAGGAACAGGTGCAGGAGAGAGAGGAAACTTTTCCCGGGCATCAACCTCGGGTAAGTGAAAAATCCAAATGGGTCCACATAGAAGAATCAAAAGCCCAAGAAGCGGCTTCATTTGTTTCTAAATTGGCCTCTCTCTCTCTCTCTAGTGTTTTTCTATGTTGGAGACATAAGTGGACAAGAAAGAGAGAAATCTGAGGCAAATCTTTGATCCCAAGAGAAATCTGAGTATGATTTGAATCTCTCTCTCTCTCTCTACATGTGTTTGCAGCGCCAAAGCCAAAAAAGAGACATATGAGGACAGAAATTAGCAATTGCATGTTCCCATCATATTATACTTGTTCACAATACCATTTGGGGAAGTAAGATGACAACCAGAACATGCCATATGAGAGCCTATTTCGATTAATTGGAGTATAGCTTTAATTATTTTAATTATTTCCGTTGGAGTATAACTTTCAAAAGAAGGGAAAGGAAAAGGTTTCAAAAATCACTATTTCCCCTCAAAAATACACAAACATCCCTTCACATTTGAAATTTGTATCAGCCAGTCTCGAAAAAGATAAATTGTGTAAATGTGTATCTTGATCGAGAGTTTTTTCCAACGTCAGGAAAAGTTTTGTTAAGTATGGAGTATTTTTAAACTAATTCCCCTTTTATACCTTGTAGGCATGTATTTTCTAATCTATCACAAATCGCCACGTGGTGCATGAATTTTGCGTGATAACATACCTTTTTGAGTAAAATGATGCTTAAAAATCACGAGCTAATGACATTTGTAGAAAAATCACATACACCCTCTCGATATATAGAAAAAGTCCTAAACACCTCTTGTGTCAAAAACACCAGCGACGCTCTTGGTATTTGAAGGTGATCATATGATTTGTATAATTGAATCTTATGCTTTCTAAATGTCAAGGAGTGTATAGGATGTTTTAACAAGGGAGGGGTTACGTCATGGTTTCTAGAATGGGCAAAGTACGGATTACCTTCCTGTGGTTTGGAGCTTTTGCACATCACTTCCCTAACATTTTGAAACAACCAATTTACCTCCTTATGATTTTGGACTAAAATGCCAAGCTAACACCGTTAATGGAAATTGCTAAAATGACTGTAATATCCTCTGTCTTTTTTCGAGAGAATAGGTAATTAATAGGGGTAGATCAAACACCCTCAATGGCAAAAACAGAAACAAAAATGATACTCACACAACACCAAAAACAACCTCTCACATACATGTGGGCTCCACACACATTACTATGTGTAAGCTCTACATGTATATAAGAAGAAGTTGTGAAAATCGTTGTTTGAGTAGTATTGTTGAAACAGAAAACTCAAACACCATCAATGGCAAAAACTGAAAACCCAAATGAGGTGCAAAAACTCGTTATTTTGATTCAACAGCAACATAAACGGGCAGATTACCGTTTAAATTTAAAAGCCCAGAACAAAAAAACCTGAGATTAATCACTAACAAAAATATTTATTTCGTGCAACGTCACTTGGAAAAAGGATTAGCAAATCAAATCCCTAAAACCCATATCAGAAAAACTTCCAATTAATCGTTTATATGCTCGCCGTCGTCGACATCGAAAACGATCTCTCCATCACCAGAGATGTCCTCTGCGACTGAGAGATGTAAGCGAGTGTCATCCCGTCGGAGCTGGTGCTCCGGCAGGATCCAACGAGGACTTCGTAGGTGGTTTCCCGTAGCTCCGAGTCGGAGAAGAGAACGACGAGTTGGGCGGCGAAGGTTTTCGATTCTCTCGCTCTCTCTCTCTGTCTCTGTCTTTAAATTAACCAACCAGTCACTTTAAATGTTCACTCTATCTTAATTTCTTTAAGTGCCGTTGGCATATAAATTGGTAAAGTCAATTATAATTTGACGCAAATTTGTGTCAATGACACCCACCAAACAAAACCCAGTAGTTTGTTGGCATGTTTCGAATTTGTCAAGAATTCAGTTTTCAAATTGACATTGAAAACGATGACTTCCAGTCTCCCACTGGTTTTCATAGAAACAGTGTTGGAAAGTTAATCTTAATTGTGGGGTTGTGTAGACAAAGAGAAAGTTAATCTCAATTTTTTCACGTAAGTGGATGGTGGCCAGGTGGAGAGTTACTGTTGTTGGTTGATTCATATTGTTTGGGGAAGATGAAGAAAAAGGGTAGTGTTGTCTTCTTACATAAAAATTTAACTTTATTTAATCTTGTTTTTCATTCCAACTCTCATCAATGGCATGTGTAACTCACCTTCCGTTAGTTTGGAAGGAAAATATAACAATAGCACTTTAGTCCCAAACCACGAGGAGGTGAATTGGTCATTTCAAAAAGTCAGGGAGGTAATTCGTACTTTACCCTTTTAAAATATTATGATATTGTGTGTGACTTCTTTTTCAAATATCAAGAGAACATGTGATTTCTTTGATATGAGTGGGTGTCTGTGTTTCTTACATATTGGTTAACAACAAATGACATTGAGGATCAATTCGAAAAAATTCACTTGTATTTCTTTTGACGTCAATAAAAACAATGCTCGCTCTATCCCATATTTGCTGGTCATGTATTCTATTTTTAAATGTCCCAACTGTTTATCCTACAAAATTCAAACCAAAAAATGTGTAATTTTTACGAAAACTACCCGGAGTAACATTGGAAATCTAATCAAACTTCTTAGGAAGACATGTATTAATAGTATGTCCCCTAAAAAAGTTTCATTCTCCATACATGAGAATTGACAAGCATTATGAGACGAAGGAGTACATGTTAGTGACACTATTACGTTTAGGGGTGTGGCTAATAAGACTTTCAAATGTCAAGGAGTGGTTCCAATGCTTTTGAAATATGGGGGAGTTGCTTTTTTGCTTCTAGCATGTTGACAGGGCCGGCCCCAGGGTAAGCCCCGCAAGCCCGTCGGCTTGGGCAACCCCCCGGGCCAGGGCAACACACAAAAAAAAAATTCCATGTAAATACAAATGCGTATATATATTTTTTGGACCTAAACAAAGCATAAAGGATTGTGTTGCTTTGTTGGTCAATGGTTCAAACTTAAGTTTTCCAAAGTATACTTGCGGTCGGGTTCAAGTCCCCGCGCCAACCTTGAGATTTCATTTTTCTAGTCTGTTCCTTTTAAATCTCTCTCTCTCTCTCCTCTTTTCGTTCATTGCAATTTCATTTTTCTAGTCTGTTCCTTTTAAATCTCTCTCTCTCTCCTCTTTTCGTTCATTGCACACCCACTCTTCTCTCTGTTTTTTTTAATATATTTATGATTTGTTCACATTTGTTGTTGGTATGCATTTTTTATTTTGGGAGATACTTTCTCTACGTCAACAATTAGGGTGTGTCCCACTTGCTAAAATAAGTATTTATTTTTTAAATTAAAAGTGATGTATTGTGAACGAATAACCTGTCTCATAAAACAAAAATAAGTACTTAAAAAATAAAAACTTTAACGGAACGTGGCAAACTCCTCAAAAAAAAAGAAAAAACAACTACTCGCATTCTCATACTCACATAGTGATGTATGCAAATATGAAAAATATACATGTATATGTATATATTGTATACACAGAACTCACCAATTTAAAAAACTTCAATGAAAAAATTTAACCATTTTTGAAGTCAGGTTTGTATTTTTTCAAGTTGGTCCATAATATTTCTTTTTTCAATTTATCATTAAATATAGAGCAATGATCAAAATAAGAAAATGGAAGTAAAATAAATAGAAACCCATCATTTTTTTTTTCTCCGAATCGAATTATGCTAAATAACAATGCACCATAAGCTGAATTTCATTCTAATTTTAATTTTTTGATAGAATTCAAACTAAAAGCACATTGTGACCTTGGTTTTTTTGCCTTGTATTTAAAAAAAAATAATTTTATGACTTCATAATAAGAGGGCAACCAAGCTTGAGGTCGGGCTTAGGCAACCCAAACGTCGGGGCCGGCACTGCATGTTGAAGATGATTTTAGACATTTTCACAAAAGCAAGATTATTATAGGGTGACTTCTCATTAAGAGAGCATGCCGTGGCACATACATTTTTTGAATTTTTATTTTTTTAAAGACTGAAAATATTGCATTAACCACTAACTGACATTATTGTAGATTTTAAATGACGCTTAAAATGCTTGTCAATATTTTGACAGATTTTTAGATTCTATCTTTTAAAAATCATTTTAAAATATTTGGCAAAAATTTTATTGATTTTTAGAATCTATAGAATCTGAGAACTTGAAAAAGAAAAGAAATTCTGAAGATTTCAAAGTTGGGTTTGGGTAGCTTTTGTGATTCTGCAACACAAATTCTCAAAAAGTGAAGAAAATTCTCATAATCTTGCAGCTGCAACAAACAGGTTTATCAACTTCTACTAATATCAGGAATCTAAATTCCAATAATAAAATCTTATTGAGATCTCTCTCCATATCTTGATAGAGATGCACACAATCTTTCTAAAATCATGTCAAATTTATTGTATTGTTGTTTGAACACTAATCTTAAAAAGGTACCTTATTTCCTTGTACTCAATTTGACCAACCTGTATTATTAAAAATAAAAAAAAACAATTTGTTATTTAAACCAATATACAAACATCAAGCACTTTTTGTCAGATATTCTAATTTTTGTATCACATTGAATTGGAATTTCGACAATCTTTCTTTTCACTTGTGATGAAAAAAAAATCCTCCATGCGCAATAGAGATTAGAATTCTGAAGTGCTTCTCAAACTGAAATCCTAACTCGGAATAATTCTGTAATTGGTAGGCACCATATACCCTCATGGACAAGATCAATGGTCAAATCTCACTAAGAACATGCCGATCAAAAAAAATCTCACTAATAACAACTAACATGACTTCTTGCATATCCAAAAAAAAAAAAACCTCGAAATAATTCTATGCCTCCAAAAAATTTGGGTAGGGAACCTGCATGGTCCAAAGCCTTGCATGGGCCTGGGCCTGGGTCATTTTGAACCTCTGACTCCGGGCTTTAGGTGCTTCTGGAGCACCCCGTGGGCCTTCCTCACCGCGCACTGATGAATTCCGGTTGAAGTACACCAACGTGTAGCGTAAACCCGACCCGACTCACGTCGTACTCGATAAAATGTCCCCTCTCTCTCACACGTGGGTAACAAACATTTGCATATCTATCTATCTTTCTACTCAATATCCTATGTAAATGTGTATGAGCCTCACAAGCCTCTAAATCCCCAATTCTAATATCTTAGATTTTTCTTTTTCTTTTAATTTTTTAAAATTGGAGGGGAGAGAGAGAGAGAGAAAATGTGTGTGTGTGTGAAAGAGGGAGAGATTTTAGGAGAATTTACAATTTCATTTTATATTAAGATAAAGAATGATATAAAAATCAATACTTTTTCTATTTGTTTTATTTATCTTATATGTTTTACTCCGTATAATTGCTTAATAATTTGAACACCACGAGGCTCCTAAATTCAGAATATGAAATTTCATTTCTTATTCTATACTTTTTTCGTTAATTATATATTTTCTATCAACTAGCGATATGCTTGTTCGATGCACACATTAATTTTTTTTTCTTAAACTATATTTTCTATCAACTAGTAGTGTATCCGTTCGATATACAGGAACATGAAAAAAATAACAATGTAATTTTTTTGTCCCGTGCATCGAACGGGTACAACGCTAGTACATGAATAATGGAAAGATACAAGTATAAACGATATTGGAAAAATTAATGTAATTTTCGTAAAGTTATGGTGAGATTGAAGGGGATACGACATCCTTAACATCATCAGTACCATTCGGTATCACATCGATTGATTTTCCAAATTAATTTACAGAGTGACATTTTAGAGGCCGATGCATCGAAAAGCTTATTTCCCAAGCAAATTTCTCTCTTAGGTAAATGATGACAGGAAAATGAGAGCATTTCTCTTGTGGTTTTCCCATTCAATGACCAAAAAATTAATACATTTAAAAAGAAAAATTGTTAATTATAGATAGATAAAGACTTGTTCCCGCTTTAATTTGCATGGCACTTGAGGTTTTCCCATCCAATGACCAAATCACCCTGAGGCTTGAACTCTTCATGAGGCATGTGTGGTGCCCATTAATCTCTTTGTCAACCACACTTGCTCTCAAGAAATGCCCCAAAACTTTATCGAGTACTTTTGATATATTGTTTGAATTTTTAATGTTGTCTGAACTGGATTATTCGTACAAATTCAAAGGAAATTTAGATTCACTTAAATTTGTATATAAGTGGTCCATTCTCTTGAACTTAATTTAAACTTAACTTAAATTTGAGAATTTTGTTCTTATTTGAGCCAAATTTTTGATATTTTTTTCACTAAAAGTGGTAATTTCTCAAAATACTTAGGTAAAAGTAAAAAAAAATTACTTTTCCGATTCCAACTAATCCCAGGAAATTTGTTTGCCAAAAGGTGAAAAATGAGAGGGAAATAAAATAGGAGGAGATGTTGGTGAAAAAAACGAGGGAAAATAAAATGGAGGAAAATACTCTTGAAAACATAAAAAACATATAAAAAGGATCATTTTGCCAATGGGGTAAGCTTGACCCAAAATGGGTTTTTACCCAAATTTTGATCCAAATTTAGGTAAAAATTTGAGTCAAAACTGGAGATGCTCTTTTACATTAATTCTTATGTACAAAATATATATAAGCTAAATCAACCTAAAAACAAGGTACAAGTATAAAGTTTCCGAACATGTTCATTATAACAAGTGAAATACATTTTGATTCTTGTCTCCCTTGAATGATAACCCTTTTTCTCCTAAGGCTCAACTCTTGATAGATACCCCTTCTTTTTTCTCAATTTGAATCGCTTGATAGATGTCCCTAGAGCCGGCCGTATCAATTGTCCCTCTCTCAAACTTGTTTCATGTCTTTCTCTCACCATCTGAAAAGGGAAGGAATAAGAAGAAGATATCGAACATCACTCGTCATGATATTTGAGTTAAACTTGTGAAATGCGGCCTTGTGTTTTTTGTTTTTTGTTTTTTTCTCATTTTGAAGAAATTAAATTAAAGTTGCCCCTTTCTTTAAAAAAAAGTTTGATTATATCTCTCGATACTCATGTTTATTGACATTAGATGTTGAGGCATAGTTCAGTCATTGAGCTCGCTCCATCCCCTTGGAGCTCCTCCATCTATTAGGTCAAGAGTTCAACTCTCACCAATGACCAACCCCATCCGGTCCCTTCACTATAGAATAAAATAGATCGTAGAATTCGCCTTCTCAAAAAGCAAATTTGATTACTACAATTGATCTTTTAATCGAAAAATAAAAAAGTTTGTGATGCTTCCTTGCAGATTCCATGGAATTAAGGTCAGTTTGGAACATCGAAAGGAAAAAATTTCTTTCTTCTTTCTTAAGTTTGGTTCCTACACCTACTTTAATAAGAAGAAAAGAAACACAAATTTAAATGGAGAATCGTGAAGAATTTGCCTTTTCTGTTGGCACTTTCCGTTATTTTTCATTATTCTTTTCTCTTATTTTACGCTAAGTTAGCTTTTTCTTTTTCATCTTTTGGACCATTATCGATTTCTATATAAAACTTTGTTTGGCCGAACAAAAATAAAAAAAGGGGGCTCCTAAAGAGTTGTGCTATTGGTACAGCGGCTGCTGTACAGCAGCCATGTACAGATCCCTTTTGCGCCCGTCTCGGGTTCCGCAAAGATGATCGGAGCCACTCATTTTGTTCAAAATACTTCGTTTAAGGTCCCTGTAAAAAATCACCTCAATCCGATATCAGGAAGGGTGTTTACGAATCATCCAACTTTGCTTCAAAAATTAGCCGGGTGTTTACGAATCATCCAACTTTGCTTCAAAATTTAGGCTAAATTTTGAAGCAAAGTTGGATGATTCATAAACACCTTTCCCGATATCGGATTGAGATGATTTTTTACAGGGACCTTAAACGAAGTATTTTGAACAAAATGAGCGGTTTCAATCATCTTTGGGAAACCCAAAACAGAAGCAAAAAGGGATTTGTACGCGGCTGCTATACAGCAGCCGTTGTACCAGTAGCATTTTTGGCTCCTAAATGGCTTGAAGAATTTGTCACGAGTTCTATATAAAACTTCGTGAAGAATTTGTCTTGTTACGGAAGTACTTCTTGTGCTTATTTCTCGTTGTGATTGATGATATTTTAGAATTTGTCGAGAACATCGACCTTCCTAAATGGCATGGTCAAATATCGTTCAATATGATTTCCAAATGTACTTTTCTTGAAAAATCTACAAGGTTTTGCCACACCATATTCAAAGCTAGGGGTGAGTATGGTTTGGATTGATTTGGTTTTCTAGTAAAACTCATAACCAAACCAATACCTACGGATTATAAATTTAAAGAATCAAACCAACCCACAAAAGACATTGAACCGAATCAATCCAAACCATTAAAATACGGTTCGACTTTAGTTTTAAACCACGGTTTGTCTGTATAGAAATTTAGGGTAATTGTAGTGAAGGAATTATAGGAATAAGAATTGGTTTTCGTGTATAGAAATTTAGAGAAACTTAAGAATTGGGTAGTGAAAATTGACTGATCTGGTGATTTCATGTGCTTTTTGTTTATAATAAATTAATAATAATAGGAAATTAAATATTGCGAAGGATTTAATAGGATTAATAAAATTAGGAAAGTAATTAATTAAGGCTCCTATATTTATTTGGTGAATTATAATTAAATTATATACGTAGATGTATGTATTATACAATTCGGATCTTTTTGGAATCATAACGGTAAACGTGAATTCACAAACCAAACCATACAACACGATTTATAATTTTTTTAAACTATGACCAAATCATACTACAAAAAAATCGAAGGTTCAATTTAGATTAGTTTAAATTGGATTCACTATTTGATGAATTTTTTGCTCACCTCTGTTCAAAGCTCTTTTTGAACCTATTTATCTCAAAACAAATTCGTTTCGAAATCCCATCAACGTACTTTTTGGATTAATAATAATACTTTAACCGTAAAATATGAATGCTTGGAGTGGACAATTGTTTCATGTCCGACAGGCAAATACGGGGCCGCCTTTGTTTGCAGAGATCGTGACGCTGTATACAGCCAATGAGCACAAAGATATACAAATGCAGTAAAAATGCACAGATTATGTGCACAAATTTGTTATGAGGTCCACCAAATGATTCGAACCGTTCATTAAATGTAAAATAATTTTTCAAGGGTCGTCGCAAAAAATCAGTTCAATCTGATACTTAGGCCATCCACAGTGGTGTAATCAAAAGCTAATTGTTTTTAAAGTTAACAATATTTGTGCAAAAGATGGCTCACAATGGTATAATCAAACTTAGCAACATTCTTAGAAATAATCAAATTTTGGGTTTTAGATAACCAAAACTAGCAACCTTTATCAATAATCAAAATTTGTGGGTTCCACATCACACAAGTTAATTAGTTTCAAAATTTATATACACGCATGTTTCAATTGGTGTTTTTTTTTTCTTTTCTTCGCCTACTCTATATCTTCTTCACTTCACCCACAAATTATTTATCTTTCTTTCCCTCAAAAAGTGAAACTCGTATCTCTCGATTATCTACAATTTAACTCATTATCGCTGGATTAAGGTATTTCACTTTTCTTTTCCGTTTCTTTTTTTTTTCCCAAAAAAAATCATAATATATAAGAAGGAAGAAAGTCACTGATTTTTTTTCCAAAATTAAGAGAATGAATCGATATATTTTTGCCAAAAAAAAAAACGTAAATGGAGGAATGGCAGGAAACAAAGAGGGAGAGAGTGAAATTGTAGTAGATCCTTATTTGGTTACCGACTAGAAGTGGCCATTGTAAAACTCAACATTGTTAAGCTTAACAACTTCTTAAGCAAATAATCAAAAGTTGATGTGTCAACTTTTAGTTATCATTTTTTGATTATACCACTGTGGATGGCCTTAGATGCTGAATTTAATCATCTAACTTTTTTATTAATCCAAAATTGAAAGTTAGATGATTAAATCAAGTATCTATAAGTATCGAATTGAGCTGATATTTCGCATAAGGCCTTGAAAAAGTGTTTTATATTTAATGAACGATTTGAATTGTTTGTGTGCTACCCGAAGTGGGCCCCACACACAGATCTGTGGTCGATTTGTGTGGGAAAGGTATGTGTAAACAAACGTACCCATACTAATATCTGAAATGCTAACCACACTGATGGTATGTGCACAGATCGTGTACATACGGCTCTGTCGGGTCCACTACGGGGTCCCCACAAACGATTCAAGCCGTCCATTATCTTTAAATAATTTTATTAAGTCATCAACTAAAAAATCAGCTCAATCCATCGAAATACTTAATCCAATCTTTCAAATATTTGCTTAGACTTTAGGATTTTGAAATCTGAAGAAACATTTAGACAATTGAATCAAGTACTTAGAGGTATCTGATTGAGTTGATTTTTAGAGTGATCCCTTAGAAAATCATTTTAAAACTAATGGACGGTTTAGATTGTTTGTGGGGACCCTATCGTGGACCCCACAGAGCCGTATGTGTGGTTAGCATTTATGTACAAATATAAACTGTAATAATCCGCTCACAGATTTTTGTGCACATGTCATGAACATACATTTTTGTGGGGTTCATATCAGATCCCACAAAGATGATCCGAATCACTCATCTTTTCTAAAATATTTTTTTTAGGGTTCTTATAAAAAATCATCTCCAACGGACTATAAGGGTTTCTTAAAAATCGTAAGACTAATCACTCTATTTCATTCTACGAATTTTGAAAAAGTTTTTACTGATTTCTGTTGAAGTTAATTTTTTTACAAGAACTCTCGAAATAATATTTTAAGAAAGCTGAGCGATTTAGATCATTTTTATATGACTTGATAAGAGCCCCACAAAATGTATGTACTTTATATGTGCACAAAAATCTATGCAAGTAGCGTCTCATTTGTTATCAACTTTTTTGGAATTCGTTGAAACGGAACTTTGATATGATTTTAATTCGGTTTCTTGCAGGTGTCAGGCTCTCAATTATACCCCTATAATTGTAGAGAGAGAGAGAGAGAGGGGGGGGGGTGGTTGAGAGAGAGAGCGGGAGGGGGTGGTTGAAAGTGAAAGTGAGAGTCGGTGGACCGAGTCACGGGTTAGACACACACGTTGTAACTTGTTGTGAAGGGCAAAGGCTTTTGAAAGGGAAAGACAAAGTCACCACTCGGTGTATGACGTGTGTAGATAAGCATTACCACATCCCGTGTTCCCCTGCCAGCTGTCCCTCCGCCCTCTACCCCCACCAATTTAATTGTATTATCCAATTCGCCCACCGAATAAGACAAATACCCCTCTTTGACCCCCCCTCCCTAGGCAATACTACGTTTTAACGAATGATTTTAATATTTGCATGTGTTCTATTTTTTATTGATGACATTCTATTTTGTTCATGAAATTATTAATAACTTTACGTTAAGCATGGAGAGTCATCAATCAAAAGTGGAGCGTGAAAATCAGTTTCATTTAACCAAAGCTCATGTTTGTATCAATGTTTTTGGGTGGACCTAATTGATTTACAAAAGATCTTTTCAAATTTTGTAGGCATAATGAACAATACAAGCTATTTAAACTCTTATTTAATTGTTTAGGCGTTCAAAACAATTTTGAATAAGTTACTGTCAGAATCAATCAGCTTAAGTTATTGTCAGAATCAATCGGCTTAAGATGTTAAATTTTTTTAATTCGATCAAGATTTATTACTTGTGATCGACTCAATGAATGATTTCCATCATAATTATAATAGAGTTGGGGTACGTGACGCGGCAAGGAGAGGGAGCAGGTAGCTAATTCCATTTTGACAAGGTCATTTTCTCCGCTACAAAACTGGGGCGGATTTAGATCCTCTCCGGATATCTCTCTCGATATCTACCACATGTTTGCACCAAATGCTGCCAACACATTAATGAATCAATCAAATGGTCAAGATTAAAACAAAAGCCTCTCATTGATAGCCTTAAGTAACACGGCGTCGTTCCTATGATTTTGCCCAAACGGAGCTAACGGTGCACCGTCCTCTCTTCTCTCCGGTCTCCACCGTTTCTGATAATCCCCAAGTCCAACCCACTGGAATTCAACGCCATTATTCTCTCTCTCTCTCTCTCTCTCTCTCTCTCTCTCTCTCTTCCTTTGTTAATTTAGAAATTGCCATGGAATGATTTCAATTCCATCCTCTGTCTTTTTGACTAGTAGTTGAAGACCCTGAATTCTTTGGTTCCCCTGCAATTCCAAAAATTTTCAATTTCACTGCTTTGTTTGGAGAAAACGCCACATTTAATTTTGGAATACACAGAGACCTTCTCTGTAAGAACACATCGATTTCAACAAATGAAAATTTACAAAAACAAACGATGAGGTGTAGATGATAGGGTAAAATAAAATCAAAATAGAATTCTTTAAGTTAAAAACCAAATGAGTTCAACAGAATCGCACCCCATATGGAAAAAATCAAAATACAAACAAATCAAATTACAGTGTATGCCAAACCCTATTTTTTCCCGGAACAAAAACAAACCAAATCAAATGGAGAGTTGGAGAGATCAACATCTACATCTTACCGATGTTCGTATACTAAGTGGCTTCATCATCGAGGTCAGAGTCACTGGACCGATTGCAGGGGAGAGGCCGGAGTCCGGACTGAACTCATCGGAGGGATTGAGTTTCATTTTTCGTTTTTTGTGTGAGAGAGAGAGAGAGAGAGAGAGGGGGGGGGAGGGATGGAACGGTGCAACGTTAGCTCTGTTTGGGGGAAATCAAAGAAACGACACCGTGTTACTTAAGGCGGGCTTTTATTTTAATCTGGGCCGTTGGATTGATTCTTGAATGTGTTGGCATCATTTGGTGCAAAGATGTGATAGATGTGGAGAGAGATATATGTGGAGACGATCTGGAAGTTTCTAGGATAGATTTTGACAATATCATTAATTTTTGTGTGTAGCGAAATAGAACAACAAAAAAAAGATTAGAAGTTGGGCCCCGTTTGATAAACCGATTAGAGGTTGGGATTGGATTCGTAAGGTGATGGTATTAATAATACTGTATTTGATTTCCAAAATTGGTCTGGATTGATAGTCCCAAGGAATTAATAATCCGGCTCATAAGGGGTATTACTAATACCCCTGGGACTTGATATTCATAGTCCAATCTCGACTCATTCCCGTTACCAATCCCTTTTCAGTACCAATTTTTTCTATCAATCCAATCTCATCATCTAATCCCATATCAAACAAATATGATATTAATAATCCCATCCAAAACAAACATACTCATTATTAATCTCATCTCATTAACAATCCTATCTCATTACCAATCCCAATCCTAATCCCATCTCCTTACAAATCCCCTCCATCTATCACTGTTATTTAACGGGGCCTTGGTTCCTAAATTTTTGACAATTCTATATTTTGGTCTTAAATTTGACAATGTTGACCTCAACATGATGCTTTTGACCTGGTAAAAAGAGGAGGTTAGGCTACGTTTTGATAAAAAATTTGAGTCTTTTTTTCCTTTATTCAAATTTATTCACTTTTGAAAATTTTGCATCGTCAAGACGAATTTTGAAATATTCAAGATAAAGCCTAAAAAATAAAGTGCAAAGCTAATAAACGTGAATAAATTTGAATAAAAATAAAATAAAATAATCCAAAAATCCTAACAATCTATTAGCAGAACTTAACCGTAGTGCTAAAACCTAGTACTATTATTAAACAAGAGTTACGCTGCTAAAAATGGGTAAAATTAGCTGTAAACAAACTTTAAATCTCGAAAACAAATTCGTCCAAAATACGAAAAACACAGTAAATACTTACTACTTTTAGAAACAAAAAACAACAAACGGTACCAAGCTGTAAAACAACCTAATTTTGTCAAAACAAGGGAAAACCAGCCTGTGTTTTTCCAGACAGGAAACAAAAAAAAGCAAAACTGCGTTTTCTTCTCTCTCTTCTCTCCCCACCACGACCGCCTTCCTTCCTTCCTTCCTTCCTTCCTTCCCCTATATAAACACCCACCGCTTCATCTCGGTCTCCAACCTAAACCCCTCTTTCTCTCTCTAAAATTTCAGAGTCATAATTCTGACTCTCTCTCCCTCTCCCTCTACACGTCTTCTGATTTCTCTCTCTCTCCCTCTAGATTATTGTCCTCCCTCTTTCAGATCTGATATTTTTTTTGCAAGTTTTCAGATCTGATTCTTTTTTTTGGTCTTACTCCTTCAGTTGAACATATCATTTGGGTTTCCTCCGTCCTGATTCTCTATCTCTCTCATGGCCTCAATCGCCGTACTTCACCCTCAGGATTGCATCAAAGACCACCTACCTCGCCGCCGACCCCTAATTTCTCCTCCGATGAAGAACCCCCACGCAAACCCTAACCCCACCAGATCCAACCGCAGAAAACGAAGCCCGGAGAAGAAGAACAACAACAGTAAACCCAGAAATGCGACTGCGCACGATTTCCCCGTGAAAACCCTCGTCATGGGCCAAGTGAAGATATTGAAACGCGGCGAAGAAACGACGGCGCCGTCGAAGAACCCAGCCAGTGAGAAAAAAGTCGGAGGCTTGGGCGGTTCGGAAATGAAGGCGAAACAGACGAGAATCGGCGATTTCTACGCCGGATCGGCGGTGATGATTACGTCGCCGCCGCCTAGCTCCCTGCCCTTGCCGGGTTTCTTTACTAAGAAAAATGTTTTGCGTATCGACAACGACGCGTCGGCTGATTTACGACGACTTCTTCGTCTTGACTTGATGTGAATGACACTCTCCAAATACCAGAACTCGGCGAGAGAGGGTTCTACTGAAGAAATTTATGTGACTAATCTGGTGCCTTAAGTGTTTATGTTATGTTATAGTTGGTGATGTTTGGTTGCTCCAATTTGTTGGCTTTCCCTAATTTTTTGAAAACGGGAAAAGGTCAGATTGGAAAAGAACAAGTTCTCAACTTTTCTCTTCAATAGACAGTTAGGTGCTTTGTTGGGTAGTTTTAACTTAGGAATGCTTTTATGGGGTAACTTATGGAGTAATTGTATAGCCTTTTCTGGCACAGATTATGGCTAGTTTCAGTAGTTTTTTCTTTAAAGAGATCATAAGTTTCAGTAGTTTGTACAAGGGTTTTTAGTTGGGATGCCTTTTACTAGGTTTATTATGTTTTGTTTCTTCGGTTTTTGTGTTCTTATAGACCGTGTTTAAGGTTTCGTATTTAGGTGAAATTAGATGGAAGATAGACTAGCTTTTGTCCATAGGTGATGTTTCTTCTGGGATGCAACTAGTTTCTTGGAATACTAATGTAACCGATGCTAATTTGAATGTACTGTGAAGTTTTAGTTTAAAAGTGTTGCCTTTCTTCACGAGTTAATTGCCTTATGTTTTGGGTGGGTATGATGGTATATAATCAACTGATTGTATAATTGGGTTTTATGGCCGTGGAGCTATTGTTTATGGATTATCAGAAACTGATGCCTTTTTCTGCTGCTTTCTTATGGTGTTTCATTTTATTGTTAACTGTCGGTGGATTTACGAAGTGGAATTAAGCATCTTTGGGGGTTCAATTCAGCAGTAAAGCGGTTCATCTTGTGTTAGAAACCAAATTGACATGCCAATCAAACTGTGAGTTCTTTTGACGTAGCGTGGGTTATAAGGTAAAACCACAACTTCATGCTTTCATCCTGCTAAAGAAGTGGAAGAAAGATTACCTGCTGGATGTGTAATGCTGGAGTTGGCGTAAAAAGATCTTCTATTTACCTATTTACTGCATTTCGTTCTCTTTGCAGGTCAGGTCTAAAGTTAATTATAATATGTCCATTTTGAAGCCTAACTGAATGCAGAGTCCTGGTATATTGCCGTTTCATTCTAGGCTTAACTGTACCATATTGTTGAAATTAGAATTATATGATGCTGAAGTTTCTTGATTTATAGTAGATGTTGCATCTTATAGATTTACATTGTTGAGTACTGCAGATCTTTTCTGTAGGGCATCCTGCGAAAAGGATGTATTTTGACCCAGTTGTACTCTGTTTTATGTTTTCTTCTTCGTTTTCTGTCCTAACCAGGTCTAGAAACATACATTGAATCATCATGATATGCCTGAAATTTTGTTTAGGACAAACTTATAGATTGATTTGTGGGGAGGTGATGTGATTGGTTTGCCTTGCCTAAAGAGTACGGTGGATGATTACAATGTGTGACATTGTAGTGTAGGCATGGGCAGATTTGGGAATATGGCGCAATGGGAGTTCCGTGATGGCGTGGATTACATCAAGGGTCTTGTTTGGAAGATAAAAGTCCTAAGGGGCCTTTCCTAAAGAGAATGGTGGATGATAACAATTTGTAACATTGTAGGCAGTGGCCGAGTTAGGAATATAACGCCATGGGAGTTACGTGATGGTGGTTTGGATTATATCAAGGGGCTCTTTTTGAAGATAGAAGCCCTAAGGGCTCTTAATTGATATGAGAGCACTAGTACAACTTTGTAGGGGTGAACGATGTTATCGAACAATCAGGAGCCCTCCATAACCATTTCCTCTCTCCCACGGCCTTAGCTGAATCCGCCCCTGATTGTGACTGTAAGAATAGTTAGCGCTTTATGCTTTTTCTTCTTCAGTTTTAACGATCTGTGCCAGCCTTCAACATTGTTCCTAATTTCATTTCTTTGCAGGACCGTAAGGGTACTTTTTGCCATTTTACGTAATCCACAGCCCACATTGTGTTTTAGCATTTGAGTTTTGCTTTTGTGATGGTTTTTCCTATTGGTGACATGTTAGTCTGAACTCTTATGGTGTATGGTAAGGCCAAATGTGGGAGAAGTAGCTTTCTTGGTTTCCTGTGTGACCTGTTTATTTCAAGGGAAAAAAATAAATTGTGACAGGATGGAAGATGCTGTGAGATTTTGAGATTTTCCCAGTCCAGCATTCATTTGTGGCCAAAAAGAGTATAGAAGTTTGCAAATATCTCTAGCTAGCTAGTTGTTGAAATTTCGCTAAACGTCAACATTGGAGTAGTCACAATTAAGTGAAAAGATAAAGATATTAAATCACTTTGGGTTGCTATACGTATCTCGCATACTTATACTTCATAGGTTTTGTTGGGAGATCAACCATTTAGTTTTATTTCTTCCTCTCTTTTCCATCTGTGGAAACTACTGTACCAACTTGTTTGCTTCTTGAGTCCTTCACTGATCTACGACGGACAAATTGCTGACAATTTCTTGGTCTTTTATTTTGTAAGTTGAGTGAGAATTTTGATGAACTTCTCCTGGTGCTTGTAACACAATCTTCAGAATCTATCAACTTTAACTTGTTTGGTTTTTTTTTTGGAGGCTTTGACCTAAGGTGGACGCTCCAAACTGTCCCTCCTTCCCCTTGGGGTGCATAAGCCCCCCGTATGGATGGCAAGAGTGGAGGAGATGGTAGGGCTCTCTCTTTCATGCTAAATTAGTACTATAATTTTAGCAGTTCAAATTCTTGTAGTAATTTCCTTTTGGAGTTGGTTTGTTTAGAGTTTATCTCTAAACACGTATAGAGACCCCACCTTAGGGTCTCGTCTAGGGCCCCCAAAAGCTTAGGGTTGGCCCTGATGGTTTTGCTTTGATAGTTTATAGAGGACAAATAAGAACTTCGGCCTTCTCTCTAGTAGGTTAATGATTTAGATGAGTTGGAGTCTACAATCTAAAACGGTTTTGAGTATGTAGTCGTCTGCTACCTGAAAATCAAAATATTTGCACGTATTTGGTGTCCTTATTTAAGAGAGTCATGTGTCCTCTTTAGATGATTTGTTGGACAAGATTCTAATAGTTCGACATCTTTACCGAGTTGGGTATGTGAAATAACAACCGAATTGTTTGTTTTCCATTGGCATACGTTAGAAGAATATAGTAGGTGCCAACGTTCTCTTATTTACAGTACATTTAGTGTCGTCGTTAAGTTCTATTGTTGAATTCGTCTAAACAGGGAGGCAGGGCAGCCACAAGTGGGGAAGCCTGACCAAGGTGGCGGACTAGCAGAGTTGTAGATAAACGCATCAACTAGATCTATCAAACTCAACTGGCATTTCCACAAGTGCCTCCTCTCCCTTTCCGAAACCCGCTGCGTCTTTCGATGGACTTACTTTCTAGGTTGCTTGACTTCTTGTTGAGACCCACATACAAGCTAATTGTTGTGTTGAACATTTGTGCTTTTACTGCAGTGCTGTGGATCTTTTGCTTTAAAATCAGTTAAAGCCTTTAAAATCTCATAGCTTAAACTTCATAAATAGATTTTCACGAAACAATTATGTATACCAGATTTATCTTTCTGTGGTAGTAATAACCTCACATGAATATATGGATCAGACTTCTTTTTTCCAATAGCTCGGGTGTCCAAGCCAATGCGAATGCGTGCCTCAACTAATTATGGGAGCACCAATCCCAACTTTCACTAATGGGAGTTCTCTATACATCGTCTTCTGCTCTGGAACTCCAATTGTTTATGCTTGGATAAAGAAAAAAAAAATTTCCTTGAGGATTTTTAAGCCAAAACCGGCTATAGGATTATTTTTCCCATCATTTTAGGGAGTATTGTAATAATCCAATCATCCCCTGTGCAAAACAAACATGAATAAAGGATTCATCTCCTCATCAATATCATTACCAATCCCTCGTAGTCTCAGGCATTATCAATCTCCCGAAAATGAAATCTGTTATCAACCAGGCCCTATACGTGTCGGCAACTCCAACCTTGCATGTCTGGCAATCAAAGCACAGAATGTTTGGGTCATTGGCCCAAGCATGGCAGTCTGGATTTGTGTATGTTGAGTTGGCTGTTGTGGTCCAATTGGTTGGGCTAATGAAGTTGAAATTGCAGTCGTTTGGTGGTTTGCAGCAACCAGACTGGAAGCATGAAACGGATCATGTCAGTAATAATTAACCACAGTAATTAATTAGTAGTACATGAGTAGATACAATGTCATTATTCAAAGAATCGGGCTTCTCTGTGGCCTAAAGTTAGACTAAATAGAGCTGTTTGTGTAACCTCGCTCATCCAATAATGTTTTATTTATTTAAATTTGATGAAAGTTTTGTAAGAATAATAACATGAGGATGTGGTTGTTGACAAAATTGGGTTTCTCTATAATGTAAGGTTGAGCTGCAAAGAGCATTTTGTGCAGCCGTCTAGTAGTGTTTTTAAGGATTTACAGTAAATTTGTTAAATGGTTCTTCGCGTTGAATAGTTGAAGAATCTGTTTAGAATCTATATCATTGATTGCCAAGAAATGTTGACGCTTCTCTGTAGTTCAATTGCTTAGAAGATTGACCCCTTTAGACTTCTTGATCTCTAAAAAGTAAAAGACATACATGACACACATAGAGCCACATTATCCTCCCTATAGAAATTTCTTGTGCGAATTTTTTTATTTATTTCGTATACAGTTTACATAATGACATAAATACTCTCCAGTCGATCCCCTTCTATTATTTACTTTTTCTACTTATTTTTGTCCCAAAAAAATCTTTTATTTCGAATATTCAAAGCTGGAAATTAACTGGTACAAATTTTTTTTGAAGGCTTATGTGGCATTTTGGCATTTCAAAATTGACATTAAAACCTCCTCTCCAACCCTTATGCCAAATTCTATTTATTTAAAAAGAAAAAAAAAACTCAAACAAGTAGTACGGAGAGATTTTAAACTTTCTAACAATAGCTTTTTACATTCAATTGTTACTTTTTGAAATTTGGCACGGGAGAGGATAGTTGCCAAAATTGGCATGCAGGAGATTCATGCCAAAGCCACATCAACTTTGATATGAGTGAAAGCAGATGAGTTGGAAAGTGAGTTAATACCAAAAGTAACCGTTGCACCATTCACGTCATGTTTGACATCTCCCATTAGAGATGCTCTTATAGTTCCTTTGTGCAAAGGCTAGAGCATCCGATCTAATGAGATATGTCAAAACTGAGGTGGATAACTTAACAGTCATTTTTAGCATCAACTCTCAATCCAACCTGCCTTCACCCATATCAAAGCTGACGTTGTTTGGGCATCACTTACCCGCCTTCCAATTTTGACAGCCCCTACCCCCATATGCCAAATTTCAAATTTTTACCGTTGAAGTTCAGAAACTTTAGTTTGAGTTTTTTCCTTTTCAAAAATTTGCCGTTGTAGCACAAACAGTGTGCACATTTGAGTTTTTTTTTTTTAAAGTTTATGAGCTCTAATTTTTTTTTTTTGGATCTATAAATAGAATTTGACATAAGAGTTGAAGAGGAAGCTTTGATGTCAAATTAGAGATGCTAAAATGCCACATAAGCCTTCAAAAAAAAATTTTGACATCTCTAATTTGAAATCAAGTATTGGAGAAGCTCTAAGGTGCACGTATAGGTCAAATTAAGATGTGTGCTGTGTGACATACAGAAAAAAGGGTGAGAGGACAGTCCCTTTGGAGATTGCTGGGTACACCAGCCGTAAGGTGGGAGAAAAATAGAGATGTGGGGTGAGTGAAAAATATTGTGCGGGTCATGGTGTTAAGACTTTGGAGCTCGATGAGAGTTTTTCATCTCACGTTGAAACTTTCTATTTTTCATATCCTGTGGAGTAGGCATTGGGCCGAACCACGTAAATATTGTGTCCTTACGTGTGGGTGTTTATTTTTTTTGTTACTCTTCCGTTGTGGATGAGATAAAGGTTTATCACTTTATCCCAACAAATATGGCGGTTCGATGAAGTTCATGAATTCCTAGTTCCTACCTTCTACATCCGATTCGCTTTTGTCCCCTCAACTCAGCTGGACCGAATGGTGTCTGGTTTGGAGTTTGTGGAGGAAAATACAACATTGGGAGAAATTTGTGCTCGGTGGGCATCGGTCACGTGATGCTGAGCACGCATCTTAGCCGTCTAATCATGTTTTGGACGGTCCAGATCTTTTTGGACTTGAGGGGGTGTTTTGGTAATTTTGTACTAAAAAATTACCAAAACAGATTTGGGCCTTCCAAAAGCTGAGATCATGCTCGACACCATGTGACCGTGCCCACCCGGCACTGAAAAACTTCTCCAACATTGATGATGGTGGTTGTAGTGTTTTTGTGATTTTCGCCAAAGGGTGCATGGTTTGTGTGTGTGTGTGTGTGAGAGAGAGAGAAGGTTTTCAATCCTGAACCAAAACTTGGAAATCAATTTACAAGTTTAGTTCTACATCTCTTCATCATATGAAAAAACATGAATATATCATTGATGGACATGCTTAAATAGTTTAATATATGCATTCACAAATAAGTACGTAAATATTTAATCGGTGTAAAGACATGTCAGTATATACGCACCTCTATCGATGACAAATCCTTTGCATAAAATTGGTCTAGAGTCATATTAGCCCAATCTTCACCACTCATCCTCTCACAAAAACGGTTGTGAATCATGCATTCCCGGATCACACTCCAATGCCTCTCCGTATGGTTTTCAGCCGGTTGCTCGTTACTGGTCCTACTCGTCTCCTTCTCCATCCAGTACTCTAAGCATCCGGCTGAAAACCTGTAGTACTCCTCCTCGTAGGCTGCTTTTTTTGACAACTTCCGTCCACCGTCGTTGCCTTTATGGACGAGCGCAGCCCAGTGCAGAAGGTAAACAAATGCTAAAACACCTACGATCGTGTTGAAGTGACGGTCGAGGAAACCGAAGGCATCTGTTTCGCTCGGCGACCGGGAGATATTGAGGCAAAACAAGATGGCTAGGGCCAGAAAGAGAGATACAGACAACCCAACCATCCATGGTTGGATGATAGGATTCACAACATTATTTGTACACAAACCAACGACGTTGACAATCGGTATAGCGAATAACACAACGAAGTTGGAATACGCAAGCGTTGCGATTGCCTTGTTGAGCACCTCACCATGACTCATGTTTGAGAGAGAGAGAGATCAGAGAGAGAGAGAGAGAGAGAAGAAGCAGCAGCAGCTTGTGAGAGAACCAATAGTACTAATGAAATTTCCATTAAGGGGTTTACTTTTTTTCCAAATTAAACAAATTTGGGTACAGCTTGTACTAATATTGAATTAACCATGTGATTCGAACCTTTTTCGAAGATCTGAATCAAACCAATATGGTATTATGTACTATCGTACTTGATTTTGGAAAACTTGTACGGAGTAATATATACTAGTAAACACAAATGAAAATTAAGAAGCACTAATTAACTACTTACCCAGTTATTATAATAGCATCTCCCATTCCCATATTTTGACCCCGTTTGCTTGTGTGCATTTATAATCCAACCTATTTATCTTATTTGATTTTTAAAAAAATTGATGAATAATATTTGATACTATAAATTATGAATAGTCACTTATTTAGCTTTTTCTAACTTATTTGATCCAAAAAAAAGAGAATATTTTAAGTTTCAATTTGTAGCTTTTTAGCCATCACTTTTTTTAATGTTATCTATTTTACCATCATTTATCAGAATATGTAGGCTTTTCTTTAATTTGTTCTCTTTATTACCTTTTTATTTGTTGTTTGGTTGAGTTTTGAAGATATGTAAAATTGTATGGGTGAATACAATAACTATGTCTCAAAAAAGGGATGTGATTTTGGTATTCCAGTTTTAACTAGGAACACTCCACTTTTTTGTTCTGCGGTCTCAAATGATCAACCCACAAAGTGGAGTGCAAGTGGCTAAAACTGGAGTGCTAAAATTAATTTCTCTAAAAAAAAAAAAAAAACAGAAAGAAGAAGCAATAACTAGTTAAAATTGGCTAGGTTCTGTACGTAGCACCAATTAGTTTATGTAGCTTGAGTCTGTTGGAGTATCTTTATTTGATAGGTAAATACTCTTTTAGCTAGTTTTTTTTTTTTTTTTGGGTAAATATTTTTTTTACACTTGTCCTCAGACAAAGGTGTAAGTCAATGCAGTAAGCGTGCCTATTAAATTTATATTACTACTAGTAGTACATGAATGCTGAGTCAGTAACTTTGAAGCTTTAAAAGTACTCGTAATACTACAAAAGCATGTGTGAAGATCTTATATTATACGAGTACTTGCTTCCCTTGATTCGCTAAAATAAATGGAAGCAATGAAGCACGAGCAAGAGGCTCAACGCCCACGGCATCGGATCAGTACACATTGGGCTCGATTGGATGTGGGATGAGTTTTGGAGGTATTATTTATGGGGATTATATAGTTATAGAGGGTGAGCTCATATTGAGGGTCGATATGAAAAGAGGGGATACAACAGAAAAGCTAAAGAGACCAACGGTCTCCATGCCAATGGGGTGCCGACGGTCATGTGGCCATGTGGGGCCCACTACGGGTTCTACATGAAAAATTCGAACCGTTCAATAAATTAAAAAAAAGAAACCGAGTAGATGCCGCGTAGAACAGCTCAATCCGATATATATAGGTGCTCAATCCAATTTTTCCATTTTTGCCGATTTTTCAAAAACGTGAAAATTGGATTAAGCACTTATACATATCGGATTTAGCTGATTTTTTGTGAAGCTCACTCTGTTTTTTGTTTTAAAATTATTGAACGGCTCGGATTGACTTTCCGTGCGGGACTAGTAATAGGTCCCACGTGGCCATCGATACCGGACTCAGGGGGGCTGCTGTCCCTTCAAGGGACAGCAGTGTGCTGCCCCGGTCCAAGGGGCCCTGCTCCGGTCTTGGTCCGACGATCGGAAACGTTCACTTTGTAGAGCTCGTCGAGTTGAACAAGTATGCAAAAAATCAGTTTGATCGGATATCTTTAAGTGCCTAATCAGAATCTTTTTGTTTTGAAAAGAATGGATCCGAAACACTGGATCAAATCTATTAGAACCCATTATTGGTAAGTTATATGTG
>BPLS01000370.1:9490-28111 GCA_019656275.1 Rhododendron kiyosumense | reverse complement strand
AAAAAAAAAAGGTCATCCTTTTCGTTGTCCATTTTAGTATTAAACATGTGTCATATATGGGTTGATGTAATTACAATCATCTGATGAATTTGATTTTTTTCCTCGATGATCTACAAAAGACCAGGGCCTACAAGATAAATTGCTCAAATGGTGGAGTCTTATGTTACACCCATGGCCAACCTATTTCATCGAGAAGAGGGGCATAAAAAGATAAATATTCGATTTGAATTTTGAGGAAAATTTTAAAGTGTAATAAGTAAAGAGAAAAATAAAAAAGATTATTAAGAACCATGCATAGAGTTTGAGTTCCAGGCCCAAACGAACAAGCCCGAATAGTTGGGATCATCAAAGTAGAGTCTCCCATTAGATCTCATGGCTGTCTGATTCCTACAACACGACAGTGATTAGACATTCTTATAGTTATTCTCAACAAGCATCCTTGTACATTAGCTTCAAAGTGGGTGGGCATAGCAAATTCATAGCTGAAATGGGACTTAAACCGAATTACAGGTGAGATATTGAGTGTAGATTTATGAGGGCAAATTTGCCCTGTCATTCAACCATGTTGGTTTTGGAATTTTAGGTAATGAGTGGAGAGAGTTAGATAGAGAAATGAGAGTAATAATTGATAAAAAGTTTATTAAAAATCGAACATAGAGAGACAATTCCAAATTTAAAAACTCAAAATGAACATTGTCATGATTTCGAAATTAGTATTTGAGGTGTGTGTAAGCTGGCCAAGAATACACATGATTATATATATACTTGAAATTGTTTTGTAAAGCTACAGCTTTCCGCTAGATTTTATAAGGACAATGTACAAGTTTCTTAGAAGTTAAAACTATTAAAAGTTGGAAAATGATTTGCCACTCCCTTTTTATTAACGCTATTCTCTTACAAGTATATTTTTATACCAAAATATACTTATAGAAGAGTGGCTTAAACGAAGTGGCAAAATCAGCGGCCTAAAAGTATGAGAGATGAGGAGCGAGGGGGGTTGCTGTCCCTAAGGGGGCTGCTCAGCATGCTGCTGTGGCCCATTTTGGGGCCCACCTCGGTCTCGCTCCAATAATTAGAATCGTTCACTATGTAGAGCTCGTTGAGTAGAACAACTGTGAAAAAAATTAGTTTAATTAGATATCATTAAGTGCCTGATCGGAACCTTTTTGTCTTGAAAAGAATGGATCCGAAGCACTGGATCAAATCCACTGTAACCTATGGACTGAGAGTTATATGGGCTCCAATCAGGCACTTAATGATATCTAATTAAGCTGATTTTTTTGCATAGTTGTTTTACTCGATGAGCTCTACAAAATGAATGATTCTGATTATCGAAGCGAGACCGAGGTGGGCCCCAAAATCGAGGCAGCAGCACACTGCTGTCCCCTTGGCCCCCCGCGTCTGAGTGATGGGGAGGCGGGGGGCTGCTCCCCTTGCTGCTGCCCGGCCTTTCCGGGCCCACTCCGGTCTCGCTCCGATGATCGGAAACGTTCACTTTGTAGAGCTCGTCGAGTAGAACAACCATGTAAAAAATCAGCTTGATTGGATATCATTAAATACTTGATCGGAACCTTTTTATCTTAAAAAGAATGGATCCGAAACACTGGATCAAAACCATTGTAACCCATAGACCGAGAGTTATATGGGCTCCGATCAGGTACTTAATGATATCCAATCAAGCTGATTTTTGACATGGTTGTTCTATTCGACGAGCTCTACAAAGTGAACATTTCCGATTATCGGAGCGAGACCGGAGTGGGCCCGGAAAGGCCGGGTAGCAGCAAGGGGAGCTGCAAGGGGGAGCAGCCCCCCAGGCTCCGAGTGATGGGAGACGTACATTTTTCTGATCGGCAATAAAGCCTACATTTGTGGAGAGAGAGAGAGTGAGAGAGGGGGAGGGGCCTACATTTTTCTGATCGGCAATAAAGCCTACATTTATGAAATTGATTACTGTATTCGGATCATGATCGTCTTAAGCTGACTCCGGCATTGATTTTGAGGTTGATTTTTTGAAAGACAAATTAAAAAGTCAGGTCTTAAATTAAAAACTCAATTTTCAAGTTTGTTGGGGATTTTATACCAAACCAATTGCGATGCTAGCAAGTTAATTTTTGTCAAAAATCAAAAATTAATTATTTTTTCTCTTTCAATA
The DNA here is from genome assembly GCA_019656275.1 of Rhododendron kiyosumense. Classification (NCBI taxonomy): domain Eukaryota; kingdom Viridiplantae; phylum Streptophyta; class Magnoliopsida; order Ericales; family Ericaceae; genus Rhododendron; species Rhododendron kiyosumense. The sequence continues at coordinate 25,959 of BPLS01000370.1, read as the reverse complement.
TTTTCGTTGCAGGGTAATGAGTGTACCATAGGAACTACAAGAATCAAGAGGTGTTCAGATGTCCAATGTGGTTATTTTTTACACTCTATATTACAATTCTAGAGGTGGTTTTCGGTTTCCCATTTAATATCCATATTTTTCTTATGTCTTTAAATTAACTCAAACAAGGGTTTAATAGTTAAAAGGAATGTAATACATAATATTCTAAAACGCAATTACAAGTGAATGAATTTGGTTTCTCAAAGTCAAATTGACAAAATTTTATGATAAAAAAAGAAACGGTTAAAATTTTAAAAAGAAACACCATTGCTTCCAATTAGTAAAAAATAAGAAAGGAAATGAAACACATAAATCTCAATGACAGCCCAAGGTTTGTCTTAATGACAGATACCATGTCATGTATGAGAAACTATAAATTCCCTTTGATTTCAATGTTTTTATTTCACTGGCACCCAACCAACAACTGTTAGCTTAAAGTGACTTGCATTGACAAAGTCACCCTTTTAATAATAGGAGATAAATAAATAAATAAAACTCTCAATTCTTAATTTTGTTACCCAACAGTAATAAATGTCTTTTCAGACAAAAAAAAAAGATTTTTATTACATAGTAAAACATAAATAGTTATTATGTGAAAACGTCTCCTCAAATGGATTAAAAAGAAAAAGTCATTTTATTCAAATTAAGTGAAATTTGTTAATTTTTGTTACCTTTCCATTATCAAAAGGTGTGAATCTTTAAAGATAAGTCATTTTCGGCTCATTTCATCATGTGTTTGAACGGAAAACTATCGATTGGGGGTGTCAGTGTAACGCATGTAGAAATCACATGTAGCTTATTGTTATTTCTCATATATGAGGGAGTATTCGTCGTTAGCGAAAACCTAAGGAGACATCAGTGCAATTTACCCTTCGTATTTGTACTTTACTCCTTGGCCTTTTGGATTGACACGATCGCACGTGAGCAGCATTTAAAGGAATAGCAGAGACAAATTATCGGCTACAACGCACTGCTTATTCAAGAAACTTTTTTCTCGCATGGAAGCTCTAGACAAAGAACAATGGGAAGGTGTCCAATGCCATGTGTAAGAGTGGGTCCCTGAAAGATTTCTCCAGAGTAAGATTCCAGTTCTTTGTTTTGGGGTGTGGTGGGTCGGATCCGGATCTCATAGAGGATCTTTATGTGAGGATCATGTGAGGATTTTCATTCAGATCGTCTATCTCGATAATTAATGATTCGGATGGATAATTAATTTTTATCGGTCAAAATACAATGCATCTGGACCATTGATTACCAAGATGAACGGTTCGGATCCCATAAAAATCCTCACAGGAAAGAATTCTCGTAGAAAATCCAGATCCGGATTGGTGCAAGTGGTGGTGGTGGTTCGCACTAGAGTGTGTGGCTGGGTGATGGGTCGCCAATCGTTCCTCCTCCTCCTCCTCCTCCTCCTCTCTCTCTCTCTCTCTCTCTCTACGATGGTGGCTTGGTTTTATTTTTTATTTTGGGTGTGACTGTGAGTTGTGGATGATTATGGTAAAAAGCTATGTATGCAGTATTATTGTTATTGCAAATCTAGTCATTTTTTTTTGGATATTATTGGGCGGAAATTCTAATCGTATAGAAGATTTGCAGGGAACTATGAAAGAAAAAACGTGTTTGGGTCCATTCTGGATCCCACAAAAATCTAGAAAAATATCCATATTCACCTATACGAATCCAAAAGTGATATTTATCAATATCCGTTGGAGCTGATTTTTTCAAAGCCCCATAAAATAATATTAAAAAATTTATGAATATTTTTCTAAATTTTTGTGGGACTCGGAATGGGGCCAAACGCATTTTTCCTTACGTGATTCCCTGCAAATCTTCTTTGCGAATAGCAGGACTCATTTTTCAGTGCCGGGTGGGCACGGGCCACGTGGTGCTGAGCACACACACGTTTGGACGGCCCAGATCTGTTTGGGCTTGAGAGGGTATTTTGATAATTTTACACTAAAAAATTACCCAATCAAATCTGAGTCGTCCAAAACACGTTTAGACAGCTGAGATAGTGCTTGACACCACATGGCCATGCCCACACGGCACTGAAAAACTTTTCCTTACTCTGCCACACAAAACCGTAAATCCGTATATTAATACACGCATGGAAAGTGATTGTCGGCATCCCGTGATAAGGATTGTATATACAGTGCACTCTGTGAGGTGTGAATCATTTTGTAAAGTATTCATGCGAATGTTTCATTTAAAATGGAAATTGATTTTCGCCATTTACTTTTGTACGCAAGCGATCCACTTTACACCAGATGTAACTGAATGTTCTGATGCAAAGTGAAATGCCTGCATACATTTTTGGAGCGCCAAAATTAGTATCCTTTAAAATTTCTTTTGCAATTTTTGATTAGGCACTCCTGCATTATGTTGAGAAAAAGGCCAAATCACATCATAATGACTAAGAATAATCAAGCAAAGAATACAAACACAAAAGACGCACAAAATCTTGCGTGGTTTTCTAACTATGTAGTCCAGGACCGTTGAAAAATGGGGTTTGTTGGTACGTGTTTTTGGTTAACTTTGAACAGAAAATTAAATAGGCTTCACAAGGCGTGAGCTGGATCTAAGTTTTAGATACTCTTAACTCACGGGTATAAGCTATTGAGAAAATGAACAAAAATCATTAGGCTCCGTTCAATTATTGGGAATGTTGTGCGAAAAATTAGTTCCCAGAAAAAGTAAAGTGAGGTGAAGGAAAGGAAAATAAAATTTACTTTCTGTGTGTGTTCTATTGACAAGAAATTTTGCAGGAAAACAAGAATTCCTTCATTTTTGGCAATATATACTTTGTAAAAAAGTGTTTTTCAGAGAGAAAATTGAAACTGTAGATCCTACAACTTTCTTGATAATGAACACACACAAAATTACTGGAAAGTTGAATTGGGCCTTAAGAGGTAGAATAATAAATTGTCCCTTAAAATAGGTATATGTTTGGAAGGTGAAAAGTCATTCTTTGTATTTCATCTCACGTTGCTCGAAGTTTTAAACTCTGGTGCCGTGGGTATATATATTTAACTCAAATTAGACATAAAATGTAGGGCCTTCGGCTTTGGGGCACCTCGGTTTTATAGGGGGGGGGGGGGGGTGTTGTGTATGGATAAAATGGGTTTTGATCCATTTACCACACGCGCACGCACACTTCACTGCCTGGACCATGACTGGGGCTGTGGTCCGTGTGCGTGGCTTGGATTGGCGCTGGCGAATTTGTGTACTGCCTTAACTTTTAGGAAAAAAATGACAGCTAAGAACATGTTTTGATAATTAATACCCGTTAAAGACAATTTATTTATTAATAAATGTTCTTAGTATATCCTTAAAATGTGTTAATTATAAAAACACGTCCTGGACCATCATTTTTCATTAACTTTTCAGTACTAGCCAACAGTTAAATGGAATGGGCTTGGGTGTAAGCCCATTTGCATTGTCATCGGTTTGTCGGGTCATTCAGTACGATACTTCTGCAGAAAGTCTACACACAGCAGATCTTTGCACAGATTGTGCACAGATTTCGTTGTGAGACCCACCATGGATCCCACATAAATCATCTAAGTCGTTCATTAATAAGTGTAAAATATTTTTTCACGGGTTCCCGTAAAAAATAAGTTCAATCCGATACCTATAAATACTCGATCCAACCATATAACTTTTCATTATCCGAAAATCTGAATGAAAAATTAGATGATTGGATGAAGTATCTATAGGTATTGGATTGAGCTTATTTTTTACAGGGACCCTAGAAAAAATGTTTTATATTTAATGAATGGCTCGGATGATTTGTGTGGGACCCATGATGGGCCCCACAATGAAATTTGTGCACAATCCGTGCACAGATATGCTGTATGTAGCAGGATTCATAATTCTGTGATTTAATTGAAGCCGTTGTACCCTGGAGATGGATGCCGATAGAAGTCTCCACGACCACTGGTGTTAAGGTCTGTTCCGGAATCGAAAATAAGTGTTTATTTTTTAAGAAGATAATTTCAAGTTTAAAAAAGAAATATATTTATGCAAATAATTTTTTTAACAATATGGATCTTATTTGATAGATCTTATCGAGATCTTTTATTCGGTGAAAAAAAACAAAAAAAAACAAATATTTTATTTATATTATTTTTGAGTTTAAAAATGTGAAATAAGTAATTATGTTTTAAGAAGGTGTTCTAGAAATTAAGAAGGTGTTCTGAAACGGAGCAACTATTATGGCTTTGTGTGATATACAGCTCTCGGTTTGCATATTTGATCCAAATGTCGATTTTGTTAATAATAATAATGCAGTTCTTATTTATTACTATCTCTGTAACGGCCCGTTTGGATGCGGGTAAAGAATTGAGGGTATTAGTTAATAAGGGGGATAAGATAGTATGTGGGTATTAGTTAATAAGGGAGGGCCCACATTGATGTGATGTTTATAAAGGGGGATTAAATAATATGTTGTTTGGATGATGTATTAGAGAAGGGGGATTAAATAATTCTTTGTTTGGATGAATGATTAATAGGGGGTATAAGGAATGGTGGATGATGTAAAAAACTGTCAAATGACCCTTTTGCCCTTGTATGATACTCCCTCCGTCCCAAATTGATTGTCCCGTCCGCAAAACGGAGTATTAAAAATAATGCAATTTTTTCAAGAAAAAATTCAAACTTTTTTCACAAATTAAAAATTCTCATTGATATCTAGTAAGTTGTTGAAAAACTTTTGATTTTTTCTTGCAAAAATTGTATTATTTTTAACACTCCGTTTTGCGGACCGGACAATCAATTTGGGACGGAGGGAGTATTAAATTATATTAGTCATTAAATTAAATATCAAAATTGCAAAATTTAATAATTTTAATTACTTTTTCGTAATTAAACAATAATAATTCAGTTTACTAATTAACTAACTAATTTAATATGTAAAAAAAATTAAAAAGCATTTTTTCAATTTCGTTTTTTTAGTGGGGAAATTTTAATACCCTTCTTTAATTTAGATTTTATAATTTAATAAACAAATATGTATTTTAGTACTCCCTCGTCCCAAATTAATTGTCACTCATTCCATTCTAACCGGCTAAAAAATGAGTTATATCTTAAATTGGGACGAAATCGGGACAAAAGGCGTAATTGATTATGAGTTGGGAATATGGTCACACATGCACATGATAATTTTCCTTTTATTTTTCCCCTCGTTCTTATCACTTTCACAGTTCCGAGAGAGAGAGAGAGAGAGAGAGAGAGAGAGAGAGAGAGAGAGAGAAGGAGAAGAAGAAGAAGAGGCCGAGAAGAAGACTAAGAAGAACGACGACACTCCCTTTCTCCGATTCCGGCTGAACGTCATAGGTTCGATCTCCAATTTGCTGGTGTTCCTCTTGTTCTTCTTCTTTTTCTTCTTGTTTCGCTGTCTGTTGCAGCAGAGGAAAACCCAGGAGGGTTCCTGGTTGGGGGTTGTGGGAGGGGATTAGGAGGGGTAAAATCGTCCAAGAAGGGGGGGATTGGGGGGGATAATTTATAGACACCTCAAACCCTATCCGAAAATAATACCCCTCATTGCCCTCTTCTCCGGTCTTCCGCAAGAAAGGGGATAAACGAAGACCCCTGAGTTTTGGCTTCCCAAACCAGGTCTTAAAGATGGGCCCAGGTCTAAGGAAGGGGTTATAACTTATCCCCCTTCCTTCTCCGGCATCCAAACGACCCCTAATAGTTATGCTTTGTGTATTCCGTACAACTACATAGCGCAGACTAGTCTTCACTATGTATAGGTGAAAGAAAATTACATACAAGAAGTCCGTTGACACAAAGTTATTGCACACAGATAACGGACAAATTTTTGTATGGGGCCCATTTTGGGTCCCGCACAAACAATCCGAACCGTTCATTAAATTAAATGTAAAACATTTTTTTAGGTTTTTGCGAAAAATCAGCTCAATCCAGTACCTATTGGTACTTGATCTAATTGTCTAACTTTTCATTATCCTCAAATCCAAATGAAAAATTAGATGATTATATCAAGCACCTATAGGTATCGTATTGAGCTAATTTTTCGCGTAAACCCTTGAAAAAAATATTTTATATTTAATGAACGGTTCGGATTGTTTGAGTGGAACCCGAAGTGGGCCCCACACAAAAATCTATGCGCGATTTGTGTGCAATTGTCTGTGCGAATAGCACACTTCGTGAAAGAAAAATTACATATATCAATTATTTACAGTGTAACCCTGGACCTTGTGACTTGATCGGACATGTCGAACTCCAAAGTGTTAGCGAAATACGAGCTGAACCGAGTTAGGCTTCACAAGCACAACATAAAAAGGTGGTATAAAATAAGTTCCTTAAAAAGTAGTCGAGACAAAAATATAGATAGATTTTCATGTCACATTTCTAACTGAAACAACACAAAAGATATCCATTTATTAAAAAAAAAAAGTAATAATTTTTACCCTCTCCGTTTTTATAGCCACACTTTTTTTTTTTTTGGTTCATTTTGTATGTTAATTTATAATATTTACCTTCCATTTGTATAATCTACCGCATTTGAGAGGACAAATTTATAAATTCATATTGCAAGGGCCAAAAAATGGAAGTGCATTTCTAGAAAAAGAGAGTGTGAAAATCCATTAAAAAAAAGAATATTAATAAAATCATTGCAGTTGGGTTTTTGCAATTTTTTTTTGTCCATTTCCACTTTTTCATCATTAATTATGTGCATTCATAATAATACTCCCAATGTATTAAAAAATAAACAGATAAAAGGACTTAAATAGTGCAAATATATAGTATGCAAAAATCACTGTTCTAAAAAAATTCAAATTAATCGCATACAAGAAGGCATATGGTCTAACCACTTTTTTTTCTTTTCCCCGGAAAACACTTATTTGTTGTGCTCGATTATCTATGGCTTTTTTTTATTTTAAAAAAGATGCATTTTTGGAAGTAAAGATTTCGATGTCTGATCAATCTTAATTTTCATATGAACTACCTACTTGACAATACAAACAAAATAGATGGTTCAAATCAAATAATGGAATTTGAAGTGGGTCTAGCCTCTTGGGATGCTAATTTTTTGTTGCGATGACGTACACTTTAGTCTCTCATCATTGTATGTCACTCTATAACTCTCTATTTTGATTATTAATAATATTATGATTGATTTTTCATTGTTCAAAATGTACCAAAATGACGTACACTTTAATCACACCATTTTTTTTCATGTACCAAAATGTTTTTAAACTTTGTAGAAATTTGGAAAACAACGAAAAAGAAATAAGGAAAAGTGAAAGTGTTTTGATAACTACACATACTAAAAAGACAAAAAAAAAAAAAAAATTGGTGTGATTAGTAAAAAAAGAAAAAAGGGTGTGGAAATCACTCCCTTAAAACCGATAAGTTATTCATTGCTCATGAGGTACCGTCACGTGATACCCCAGAATCTCTTCAATCACACACAAAATTCTGCGAGACCCGAGACCTAATGTGTGGACTTTTGTGCAATGTTTGATGGAAAGAGGCTCGACACCGATGAATAATCTGTCCCTAAAAACCTATCGACCTTAATTATTGTTTTTATTATATCTTATTGAAGAGTTGTACTCCAAAATCTGTGCTTGAGATCATCGAAATGGAGATTCACATTGGGCCCACACCCAATCGGGTACACAGTCAAATCTAAAAACTAGACCGCAGACAAACAAAACCCCCGAAAAATGTACTCCTCCACTCCATACGTACGTCGATGAATGCGTTCACTTGCCCATTTTCCTTTTAATTTCCGAATTATATAATACTAATATATATCCATACTATATATACATACAGGTTTTCTCTCTCTCCGCCACCCCACATTTCCACATCCCCCACATCCTCTCTCTCTCTCTCTCTCGCTCTCTCTCTCTCTCTCTCTCTCTCCTTTGCTGTGCTAGATGACCACAGCGGACGAGTGGGTAACGGCCGCCTTAACCGACGACGCCGTAGTGGTCGAACTCTTGTTCCGCCTCAAGCAGTCGTCGTCACCATCATCATCATCATCGCAGCCGCTGAGGTGGGGCCACCGCCAGCCGCGCTCCAAACCAACCGCAGCCGCCGCCAACGCCTCAAAGAAGGAGCCTAGCAGATGCAGCCCCACCACACCCCTCTCCTGGAGCTACGGCGGCGGCAGCGCCGACTTCTCCCCCGCCGGCGACGGATCTGACGAGTCGTCCCGTCCCTCCGATCGTTCCTCCGCCAGCAGATCTGATAAGGTTCGTATCTTGTATCTCCGATTCTCTCTCTCTCTCTCTCTCCCTCTCTCTGGCGAGTGAGCTAATTCCGTCTTAGTGACTCGCTGGTTTTTCCCGAAACTTTTTCCATAATGGTTTTCGACTCTATTCGTTGTTTTGTTTGGTTTCTTAATCGCTGCAAATCGCTGTGTTGGGTTTGTTATGACAAGTTTGCCCTCTATTCCTCACGTTCTTCACCTCTGGATCATCTTATGTCTCTGACTCTCTGACCTTCTCTTAGACGGCGGCGATGGTGTCAGATTTTTTCTTCTTCTGTCGAATGACTGAAATACCACTGGCGACTGAGCTAATTACGTGAAATACCAAAAAAAAATTACGTGAAATACCACTGGCCGGTGAGCTGATTACGCCTCAGACTCTCTCTCTCGCTCGCTCTCTCTCTCTCTCTCTCTCTCTCTCTGTTTTCTCGGTTTCCGCAACGGTTTCAGAGTCTTTATTCGTCGTGGCGTTTTATCTCTGCAAATCGCTGTGTTGAGTCACTTTTACAATCTTGCCCTATGTTTCTCCTGTTATTCACGTCTTCCTCATCTTCTTCGATGATGTTCATTTCCCGGCCAATTGATCTGTCATGCTGTCGAGTTTTTACGTTGACCGGACTACCCCCGGAAGATGAGTAAAATTACGCCACGAGTCTTATCGTTGAAGAATTTTTCAATCGACGACGACGAGACGTTTCTTTCTTGTCATCGAATGGCTCTCTGGTTAAATGACGATTATACCCTCGGCAGTCGATTCTCTTTCTCGTTCACGACGTGCGAACTGTGAGAGAGCGGTGGCTGCGTCGTTGTCAGGTCCTCGTTTGTCTATTCTTCAGTCTTTATTACTCCGTACGTCAGTAAATGGTCCATATAAATCTCCTGGTACGTCGATGGGGGGAAGGGCATTTTCGTAATTGGACAGATCTAGCGGAGTCAGGGGAACAGAACGCTCGATCTTCGATCTACTGCTTAGATACGGTGTCATCTCTTTCCCATCTTCTCTCTCTTGCTATTGGACGAAATTGCCCTCGGTGATTATGGTGTGGAAATGTATTTTCGCGTCACGTGAGGCCACAGTCGGAACGGAAAGTTGTTTGGGACTTTTAATTTAATTTAGTTTATTTGTTTGTTTGTTTTTAATCGGAGTTGGGAGTTTTTATTTTCTTTCTCCTCTTTTTCGTTAACCTGTCCATTTTATTTTGTGTTTGGCGTTCTTATCGAGGAGGGGAGAGAGGGAGGGGGACATGTATTTTGTGAAATGACGAAAACACCCCGTTCCGGGGGATTACTGTTTTAGCTTTTAACTTCCCAGGACTTGGGTGAGGCTGCTCAGTGGCTGATCAGCCGTTCATTTTAGCACGGACAGTTCAAATTCGATCTAAATCGTTTGTGTTGAGATGAACGGCTGGATTAGTTGCTCAGTGGAAAGCTGTTTGGCAGCACCCCCATCCCACTTCTCAGCTACCTGAATTTGGGGGGTTGAGGAGTTGACAACGACGAAGCTTTCCCAAAATCCCCTCCACTTGAGGGAGACCCCTTTTTGGTTTTGACAAAAAGTGCCCTTTGACAGGGGGGTCAAAATTAGGAGCCTGAGCAAGGGCTTTTTGGTCATTATGATAACTTGGGAGTTAGTCGCCGTGGACCCCCCACTCCCGTGGGGTTTCTGCACTTTGGGCCTCAGCCTCTCGTGTTTCCTATTCTGTTTTTATTCGGAATTGATTTTTTCACTCTTTCTTCATGGGATTGTCCTTTTGTTATCTTACTCAAAGTGAAATTGTGAATTTCTTTTCTCATATGAAGAGTAATCTTTTTGTACTTTTTCGTGAATAAAAGTAAAATGAGATAGAAGGATATTTGAATAAAAAAAAAGTGTGGAGTAAAATCAAAATTTTTTTTTGGGTTGCTTTTTTAGGGGTTGTAATTCGGTGTAGTGGTTTTAGTGGTGGATGCTTTTGGTTTGTATTTAAGGCGTTTATGGGAAGGAATTAAAGATGGCATCAGGTGTGGGCGCGGCCACGCAATCAGCGGGTGGGTCGGTCCTCTGACCTTCCGAATTTTTTTTTTTTTAAAATTTGGTTGGTATTAATGTGGGCCCCTTTAATGTTGAAAACTTGAAATGGAGTATATTGGATGATGATGATTAAAAAAAAAAAAAATACTCCTATTTGCGATGATTGTGTGCCGTTGGATTAAGATGAGTCAAAAAGTGCAGTGGAATTAACGGCGCATATAAGAAGGGGAGGCGTTGATAGGTATCCGATCTTGACAAGTTTTGAAGTCACGGTACCGAGAAACGATTCCGCGTCACTGGGTGTAAAGGCGGAGCCGACAACTCTTTTATGAGAGAGAGAGAGAGAGAGAGAGAGAGAGAGTGATCTTGACCAAAAATTGAGAGAGATTGAATGCGAGTTTCTCAGGTTCGTTTATCTTGGGACCCCTTTATTTATTCCAGAAGTTATATATACTTTATGCAAAGAAAAAGTTATTAGATCAGGCTCCGGTGCAAAGATTAGAACTGACGGGCTATGGGCCCACTCTAGATGGACCTTGATGATTCAACCGTTGATGTCGGATGATAATTGGTGAAGTGATTATTCTTGAAGATTTTAGTAGTTTGATTTGATATATGGGTGATTACACTATGTGATCACGTTCTTTTTCAACAGTATATATGCGTTGAATTGTCGAGCCAGTGAATGGTAGAAATGGCCAAGGAGAAGGCGAGGTGGCCCTGCAGACCCCCAACGATTTTCCATCAGTGGACTTCTGAGTAGCAGTTTAGGAGCTCTTCCCTTGAAGAAACCTTACTAGGGATTTTCTTTCTGTTCCTGGAATAAATTTTTTTTCCGTATTTTAATCCTTAATTTTCGTATCTTTTACTAGGGATTTGCTCTGTTGCTTCCTTGCTGGCTGATTAGATCATCTGTTGGAGGGTGACTCATGTAGTTTTTTAGAATTGCCCCACTCTGATATTTCTTGTTTTTCTGGGTTAAGGGCCCAAGAGCTGGTTTGGTGTCGTTTTGGGTGGGTTTGAGCTTATCCATTTAAAGTGGATCTCTCTCTCTCTGAAAAAAATTTAGGGTTGACAATAATGAGGTGATGATGTATGTGTGTAGCCAAATTTATTCCATCTCATCTATCGCTTTCCATACCCTGTTAACAGTTATCTTATCAAGCCACTTCACAATTGAGATTAGATTTTAGAATAATAATTAAGTGCATGACCTTTTTCTGAGACCTTTCTTTCCTAAGTTGTTATTCCCTGTTTGTAATTCGATCCGTTTCTACTTTCAGGGTGATTTTAATAATGACATCATAGGCTCTACCGCCGTCAACAAGCGATCAAGAAAGAAAAAGGTATCTTTTATAGTTCTTTGGACGGAGATCTCCTTCCTAATTTTTCTTGCTTTCATCACATCGAAATGCAACATATGCAGTATCCTAAGTTTGTAATTCACTAGTCTTCATTTGCAACATTTGCAATATTCAATTTTTTTTCCCCCCATTGTAATCTGGAACCCATCCTCCCAACTGCACTGTAAACCTAAGTTCGTAATTCTCCAACTGTTGCTTTGTGTGATTTGACGATCTTTTCTTGATTTTTCATGTTAGACGTTTGCTGAACTTAGAGAGGAAGAGAATTTGCTGCTGAAGGAAAGGATACATTTGAAGAAAGTAAGCAACATAAAGCATCTTCTAGAACTCAAGTTTATATGTGTTTGATGGGGTTGATCCTAATTTTTTTGGTTTTACGTATATTTGTCTCACAGGAGATATCAACTGTACGTGTCACACTTAACGAACAGAAAGCCAGAAGTGAGAATTTTAAGAAAATCAAGGTAACCAAGTTACTCTTTTCCCCTCTAATCTATGTCCTGATCTGTTACATTTGCTGCTGGTATTCCTCATTTAGGGAAATGGAATGTGTTCTAATACAGTCTTCAGCCGAAAACTTGTTTTTCACGAACTAATGCCAAGTTGGTACGGTGTGTCCAGATGAATATATAAGAATTGGTAAAATTACATCTGTAATCCATAGACTTGCACACGAAATCTCTCACTTATTTAATTGTCAGTACCTGTGATACTTTGGTGTGAATCCCCTAGAGAGGAGTGCAATTTTGTTCATCCCTCCTTAAAAGAGGGTGAACATTACCCTTCCTCTTATTGGTTGAAATGGGATAGGTCCCACCCGTGCAATACACTTTTTGGTAAGCATGACATCATTTTGTGGTGGGATCCACATCATTTCAACCAATGGAAAGAAGGGTAATGTTCAGCCTTTTAAGTGGAGGGTGAACAAACTCAACTCCCTTGAGAGAGAGAAGAGGGGGAGAGATTCAAACCTTAGGAAGAAGAGGTAATAGATTCCGACTCCTCCCTGACTTTTCTTTGGTAAGCCATACTACGTTTATGTAAACGAAGATGGCATTCACAGTTTTCTTTGAGCCTACAAAGATATTTTTGTTGAGTATCCTCCACAATGTTAATGTTGGTGTCCTAGAAGTAAAGAAGCAGTTCCAGTGATCAAATCTTTCCATCTATCCTTTGCTACTTCTGGCTTCAAGTATAGTACCTGTTGTTTTCTCTTACTTTTACGCTTTCTACATTTGCTTTATCAGTTATTTTCTTGTATAATGACAATTAGGATGCCAGAAAATGCAAAATTGTGATGTAAACATTATTTTTGCAGCTTGATCCACACTTAGATTCAGCAACGAAAATGGCTACAAATTCCGGCCGACCAACTTTCTCAGAAGCTTGTACTCTTGCTCATCATGTTCCAGTCTTGCCGACGATAATGCATCAAGATTTTCCACCTATGGATTCATGTAAAGCAGAAAAGGAAGTTGAGACCACAGAAAGATGTTTTGTTTTACCTGATCTAAATATGATGCCATCCGACGAGGATTCTGGCTGTGAAACTCTCTACGGATTGAGCTGATGAAAAACATAGTGCCTTCTTTTGCCACACTCTGAAGCAAGTAGCTGTCATTTGCGAAGGCTTCTCGATTCCTGAATATGCATATAGGAACTCCTAGTAAGAGTAAATCTTTTCTTCTCCCGTGTGCAAGCTGCAGATAAAATGCTCCAATTGCCAATTCTTGAGAGGTAAAAGAAGCGGAGAAGGGTTGGAGAAATTTCAGGGTAGTGTAGAAAGACCCTAGCAAGTTAGACAATGTAGAAAATTTTGATGGTTTCTTTGTTTTTGAAAATTCTTTCAGGGTAAGTCCTCATTACTTCATTTCGGGAATATATCGAAGACATAAAAGTGTCTTTTTGTTGTTTGCTAACATATGTTGTTCAACGTTTGTACCTTTTTGTACATCATCAAATCTTGATTTTCGGAAGTTCTGTTTGTTTTCACTTCCCTGGACAATCCGGAATAAGTTTAGTCTTGCGAAGATGAAATGATCAGATTCAAAATACATAGATCATCTTATTTGAAATCTCTCTGTTGTGTCTGTTCTATTTCGCCAAACCGATGGTTACAGATTGATTTTTGGCCTCTATATTTTCTCCGGTTGTTTCCAATTGTACTTGTAGATTACAAGCTGCAGCCTTCTAGTTGAGAAGTTGGCTGCGTCGGGCTTTCTAGTTTTTGTTGATTTTGGAATAACTCTAGGTTTTGGTATTTTTTAAATGGATTGAAGGTTTTTTTTTTTTTTTTTGAGCCAAATGGATTGAAGGTTTAGGTTGACCTAAAACAGCTAAACCCTAATTTAGGTGGGCTTTCAAATGGTTCAGAATCTGTGTGACTCCATGCCTCATTGCAAGTCTTTTAAATCTTCCTTGAATCCTAGTAATCAACCTTTTATCAACTAATATTCCATTACTTAAGAACACATTCGGACGGGTTCAAGGGGGAATTAAAAGGATAAATGCACTAAGAGTCGTTGGCCAAGACTAATAGCGAAGGGATATATACAATCCCGTCGGGTTAATAGTGATCGAATTCATAGTACCACAACCTCCCATGGTATATTGCATATCACATATTTTGTGGGATTATATATCCAAGTCATTTAATTTGGGTGGTAACAATATTTCAACCGAACACAAGATATTTGGTTGATTTAAAGATGTAGTCCACTCTAATGTTCATATCCAGTCAAACGAATGACTTCTAAGAGGACTTTAAAGGGATTGATATTCACTTCTTTTATTTTTGTGTCTTTTAGCAAAAAAAATTACACACTTTCTATGCTGAAAAACAAAAATGAAATAGATAACAAAACTACCCTCGGTTTAAACATTACTTTCTCTCTCTACACTTTCTCTTTCTCTCTCTATACTTTCTCGCTGACTAGGGTTCTCTGCCGGGGGGGGCGCCGCCTTCTCCCTCCTCCCCTCGGACGCTCCCCCCCTCCCTTCCTCTACTTCTTTCCTTTTCTCTGTCATTTCCAATCGCGCCTCGTTGCTTTTCGTCTTCTCCGATCACCGTTTACCCACTGGTAACCACATCTGGGGGTTTCCGGTTTGTCCTAACGGCTAGGTGCGGCGGTGGTTGGTGGAGGCGGATTAGGTGGTCTCTGTGCCGGCTGTGCTCATGGGTGCGGTCGGTCTCATGCCTAACGGCAAGGAGGAGATCTCGTGGTGGATGGGCGATAACAGATCTCGGGTGGCGTCGTCGGGTGGCGGTGCTGGTTTGCTCTTGCTTGTTGGTGGTGGATTTCGACTCGGCAGCGTGCGGTGGTGTATGGAAGCTTGGCTACCGGTCTCCCAGCCGTTTGTGAGGGCCAAATCGCTGGTTTCTTGGCGGCATCTTGTGGGTTCCGGCTGCTTGTGGGTATCGCGGCGTCGTAGGCTGTTGGGTTGTCGTCTGGGTGGGTGGCGGCGGCGGCGGGTGGTGGCTGTGATCTGGTCCTGAGCAGTTTGGGTGTCGGGCTTAGGGTTTGGCTAGGCCCGTTTGGGCTTTGCCTTGGATTTGGATGTGTGTTGAATGTCTGGGCTTAAGGCCCATAGGGTGTTTGGATTTGTTTTGAGCTTTATTGTTTATATCTGGGCATATTTAGGCCCATTAGGTGTTTTGGGCTTGTCCCAGCAGGTGTTCTTCCAACTTTTTGTTGGATTTCCCTTCCCCCTCCTCCTCCCCCAACTTGATGTACCATTTGTCAAGTTTCTTAATAAAATTTTATTGCCTATCAAAAAAAAAAAAATGAAATAGATAACAAAAAAAAAAAAAAAGTGTGAATATCAATTCCCCGGCTTAAAGGTTAACCGTAAACACCAGTATTATCACTTTTGTATGCTAGTCTTGTCCGAAAACACCTAGAGCAGGAAAGCAGGGCAAATTATTGGGACTGTTGAGGCAAAAAAATCAAAGAACCATCTAACCCTCTCAAGTGATTTGTTAAAAGTTCTTTGGATTTTAGCCACTGAACAACAAGTGCAAAACATGGCATATCTAGATTTCAGGAGTGCAATTAAACTCCACCCACCATGCATCAAAGCTGATAAACATTTAATTTGTTTGTTTCATTGGGTCCACCATTTTAAGTGGGCTCCATTCACGTAGATTCTAGTGAGAGCTTTTTTTATTGGGAACATTTCACGTAGGCACCCGACCTTTCACACAAATCGCACATAAACACCTGACCTTTCTTAGATTTCATATAAACACCTGAACTTTCTAAAAACTCATCAATTCAACACCTGACCTTTATTAAATTTCATATACACACCTGACCTTTCTAAAAACTCATCAATTCAACACCTGCCGTCACCACTTTGTCTAAAACCAAACGGAAAAAAAGTTAAGTGCTCCAATTTTTTATTTGTTTGAACCAGTGCGAAAATCTTATTTTTCTGATCATTTTATCCTAAAGAATCATAATTAATTTTTGACTCTAAAACTCTAATTAATTAGTTCTAAGAAAATCGTAGAATTAAATATCTCTTAGGGCTAACTAATGAGAGCCTTAAAGTCAAAAATTAATTATGATTATTTAGGATAAAATGATCAGAGAAATAAGATCTTCGCACTGGTTTAAACGGATTGAAAATTGGAGCACTTAATTTTTTTAACTATATTTTTTTACTATATAAACGATTTATACATGGTTGAAAAATTAATTGCTCCAATTTTCAATCCATTTAAACCAATGCGAATATCTTATTTTTTTGATCATTTTATCCTAAAGAATCATAATTAATTTTTTATTCTAAGGCTCTCGTTAGTTAA
>BPLS01000369.1:0-11158 GCA_019656275.1 Rhododendron kiyosumense | reverse complement strand
AAACACACGCTCAATTACAATAAAATAGATTTCTTCCACTCTAATCCAATACAGACTCACTACGCTTAAAAAAAATAAATTACAACTCGATAAATTAAGAATGGGATACAAAGAAAAATGCGTTTTGTCGATGGAATTGCCAACTAAAAAATAGTGCCGTTTTTTGGAGCTAACAAGAATAAATAGCAATCATAAGGGCAAGAGAATAAACTATTGTCTTGGACTCTTGTGCATTCTCCAAATTCCAAAAGAATATGTAGTGTAGATTGTAGGGGTCTTGCTTCCATAGAAGAGACATCAGACATTCGAATAGATGAGATTGAGAATGAGATATTCAGCGGATCAAAAAAAAAAAAAGAATGAGATACTCATTACTCACCGTCACAAAACGGGGATGGATTTCGAGGAGAGTCAGGAGACAGATATTCCATTTTGCTTTCGAGTTCGTCCGGTTCGAAGTATTAGTCCAGTCGCTAATCAAACCCTTCCAACATCGCTGTTGAAATCGTTGTTTCCGGCCTTCAGTTCATTTGTCCGAGTGTAATAGATGACAGAACGGGGATGACAAGGAGAGAGTAACGACATACTAATGCAATGTATGGGGTTGTGAGGCATTGTGTGTTTTTATCTCAACAATTAGGCTGGGCTGTAAAAAATGGGTTAGGTGTTGTATGAGTTGTGTTTTTACGTATAATTTTTTTTTTAGTCTTTTGAACCCCACCTGGGCTATAGCCCATGTACACTTCCGCCCTTGTGTGTGGAGAAATAGCAGTACAATCTTGTGGTGAGAGAATCTCCGATGCAACTCTATTTCTCCAAAATGGAGGATGGACGTGACACATTGAGGAAAGATTTTGTAATTTATCCTCTATTTCTCCAAAGTGGAGGTTAGACGTGATACATTGAGTGGGCCCCATGTGCTGTCTGTGGCCGTGGTCGTTGGCCACGATCGGTTTCTTTAGCATTCGCGTTCAATTATTTGTGTTGTCACTATCATGGTTTGCAATTCAAGTGGTGGGCCATTACCGTAGTTGGAGTAATGTGAAAGAAGGAACAAAGGGGAAGGAGTTTGAGAAGGAAAGAATTGTCTTCTTAAATAAAGGAAAATGAGGGTTTTGCAGAAGGGGAGAGGAGACCAACTCCTCGTGGCGGGCTAAATCCGTCTTTTAGGGCGTAGAGGAAGTTTGTACTTCGAGTAACGTAGATTTTATAGCTTGTGTTGGATTTTATATTCGGAGATTTGGTTGAATGAATGAATGAATTAGATGATTTCATTTTTATAAAATTGATTTTATTTTTTTTCCATATAATTGTTTGTTTGTTATTCGCAGTTTCAAATCGAAACGCAAATTGAGTAGGAGGACATACTATAAGGATTTTTGCTATAATAAGGACATAAATATTTTTTCCTAAAGTCTAATGCTTTGTTTGGTTGGTGATTTGAAAATTTTTTTGAAAAATTGTAGGGGTAATGAGTGGAGAGATAGAGAGAGAAATATTAGAAGTAGGGAGAATCTAGGGGGAATTTTTTGAAAAATTCTTTTTGAGTTTGGAAGAGAACAAGGCATAAAGGACCTTCTGTCCAGGATTTACAAAAATATCCCTCCCAAAGTTGTCTGGCGTTCACTAAGGTTGACCAGTGTTGACCAAAGTTGACCGGCATTGACCGACATTGAAATTGCCTAAAACCCTAGGATACCCTGTGAAAGTGCCTAAAACCTTAAGGTACCCTATATTTGAAAGTGCCTAAAACCCTCGGGTACCAAATGAAAGTGCCTAAACCGCTAAAATTCTATAATAAGAAAGTGCACTCTAAAATCCTATAAAAGTGTCTAAAACCTTAGGATACCCTATGAAAATGCAACAAGATCGAAAAACATGAAAAAAAAAACATATGTTATGTTAGCCAAATAAGGCCATTGTCTCATTTAAGATAATTTAAATGAAAAAAATATTTTTTGTATTAGCCAAACAAAGCCCTTGTCTCTTTAAAGGCAATTTTATCTTTTCACGGACTCTAGACTCTAAAATATTTTTATTAATAGAATCTACACATTATAGAAACTTAGGCTGAATTAAAACTTCTATGGAATTGTTTCATTTGGACTGTCTAATGCTTCATTACTTTTTAGTTTAAGGCTGCCCATCTACATTTACATAAGACAGGCCAAATCCAAGTTTTAGGAGCCAAACAATTGTCGTGGCAATAGCGAAATATTTAATAATTTGAGGCCGAGTTTTGATAAATATGATTGAAAAGAGATGGTGTGCTGTGTCGTGTCGTTCAATTTGGTTTTTCTTGATGATGTGACCCTTATGAGAGAGACCGAGATGGAAATTAGGAACTGAGGAAGAAACAGTTAAAAATAAATCGACGACTTTGACGAAGACGAAGACGAAGACTACGGAGTCTGACCCTTAGCCGAGTTTCCCAGATTGATTTTGAAAGGCTATCTATCTGTATTTAAACAAAGCAAAGCAGAGGCCATGTCATAGTATTTATGAAGGGATGGAGTACTTGCAACATTTAATGATGAGGTCACTATGGGTAGTACTCGTGGTTATGTTGGCTGTAGAGAATGGATGCAATGGGTGTTTGGAAAAAGAAAGAATCGCTCTCTTGCAACTCAAAGACTCCATCAATTTCCCAAACGGCACTTCGTTGCCTTCTTGGGAGGAAGATGATAACATGGACTGTTGCCATTGGGAACGTGTTGAGTGTAATTCCACTACACATCGAGTTATCAAACTTGATCTCGATCGTGCAAGAGATAGAAGAGTAGATGGTTATTGGCATCTAAATGCCTCTATTCTTCTCCCTTTTGAATCACTCTGAAGCCTAAAGTTGTATGAGAACCGATTGCGTAGTTTCGTCGGGAATGAAGGTATGGCATCTGACATCTTTTACATTATGAAATGAAATCTAACCTCAAAAATCAATTTTTTTCTTTTTCTTCAGTCAATTCCAAAATCGATTTAACGTATATTCAACACATCAATAATCGGTTGTTATGTTTGTGATGAATTTCATAATAAAATTCTATGCAGCGGAAATTCACATAATTTTAAGCTACATAATTAATCATGTGCTTGTGTTTGTCTAGTAGAGAAGTAAAACCAATTTGTTTTGTGTAATATTTTCCATCCATTGCTGTTTGCATTTAATTAATAATCAATTACTTACGTTTTCCATTTCTCTAAAATTTCTTTTCGAAAATTAATTCTCATATATCAGTAAGCTCATTCTATTTATTGCCGTTTTTTTTTATTTCAATTTTCCAGCCCTCAAGTGATGCTCTGTGTTTCTTAAAAAAACGAAAGAGAAAAATGCTGCTATGCGTAGCTAGTGACAGGAGTTTGACTTAAAATAACTGCTATGTATCTATTTTCCTTATTCGAAGATTCCTAGCAAAATATTGAGGGAAATGATATTGGCACTCCAAAAATTGATGCAGGCACTCTAAAATCAGTGTAACTCCAAAGTCACTTTCCCTTGTTTTTTGGAGTGTCTGCATCAATTTTTGGAGTGCCAATATCATTTCCCAATATTGAAATCAAATATACTAATTTTTTAATACAATATTATTTCAAAATAATAAACTAAAATTCTTATATTTATAAATTCTTGGCATGCATGCAAGATGAAAGGGCGCCAAATATAGCAATTTGGGTGTGGTAAGCACATTCAGTTTGTCAACTCTCTTCTTTATTTGCAAGTTGAGTAGAGTGCAGTTGGCACCTCCCTTATACTCTCATGCACATGAGCAGGCTTTGATTCCTCTATGTACCCATTACTCTCCCCAAGTCCCCTAGGATAGAATAAATTAGGATTAACGAATGAAAAAAAAAACTCTTTTTTATTTGGGATATGAAATCTGGAGATTCATTATATTAATATATTCCCTTGGATGATGCGGATTCAAAGTTCCCACTCTTACCCCCAATTCATACTTTGTCCACGCGCATTCCGTACATGACCTATATTAAATTACAAAAATGACATCATTCTACACTACAAGAAAAAGTATGTTTAGTGACGAAATAGTGGCGACAAAATTTAATTTCGGCACTAAATGAGTACATTTGGCGACGAAAAAATAAATTCGTCACTATTTTGACAACTTCCACGACGAAATTATTTTGACACCAATTATAACTATTTAGCGACGAAAAAGATATTTTTGTCACTAAAGGCACCTATTTGGCGACGAAATAAAATTTTCGTCACCAAAAGAGTAGAAAAGGAGACGAAATTATTTTTTGTCGCCAAAGATGACTATCTAGTGACGGAAAAAATATTTTGTCGCCAAATGAACCAATTTGGTGACGGAAAATATTTTTCGTCTTCTTATTACGTTTTCAGTGACAAAAAATTTATCCTTTGGTGACGAAATTTATGAATTATGCTTTGTCCCCAAATATATTTTGGGCATAACTCTTTACTCAGAACTCCGATTGAGTTAATTTAAATTGGGTTTGAACAATAACATAAAGAGCAACGACTTTAGTGTTTATCAAAATTGCTAATTTTAATGTTTAATGATTCAAAATGCCATTCAAAATATATTTTAATGTTCAATGTATGTGTTATATATTAGATATTTCAAATATATGTTGAAAAGTTTGTGTAGCGTAGTTGGTTAAAGCTTGCTTGCAAAACCTGACTTGGGTTCGAAACCCAGCAAGAGCAAATAGAGTGAGAATTTTTTCACATATAAGAATGTCTTTTGCGACGAAATATTTCGTCACCAATGGGTCACCTTTGACGAGCCAAAGGGAATAATTTGTGACGAAATTTTTTGTCGCCAGAAAAGCACAATAGGTGGCGAAGAAAATTTCGTCACCAAGTCATTTTTCTGTGACGAAATTTTTCGTCGCCAAAAGGCACAATAGGTGACGAAAAATAGATTTCGTCGCCAGGTAGGAATCCTCGACAACCTTTAGTTGAAATTTTTTTTTTCGTCACCTATATTATTTGTGACGAAAAACATACAATTTGTGACGATTTTCATTCGTCATCCATTGCAATTTTTCTTGTAGTGCTACACGAAATGACATCCACCTACTCATATCCACATATAAGTTGGCCGCTAACAAATAGTTTTTTTTTTAATTTTTTTTGGGTACATAAGAGGGCCTAGGCCCTAAGAAACAAAAACACTTGATGGAGTAGCTCGATGAATTCCAAGACCACCAAGCCTACAACACAGTTGTTAAGGTTACACCAATTAATGAGGTCCCATGTGGAGGCCGAATAAGAAGATTTTTCTTTCAGCTATATTACTGTGTTTTTTTCTTTTCTATTTGCTTTGGAGTCTCCTAATATAATTAAGAATTTGAGTTGACTGAGATATTAATCAACAACATGTATTTCTCTCGCAGGTATTGGAATTTTGCCAAATTGGAGTAATTTGGAGGAGCTTGACCTTAGCTATAATTATTTTGATAATAGCGTTCTACCGTCTTTGAATAAGCTTTCAAACTTGAAATCTCTACGTCTGGCTTGGAATGCCTTGAATGGTTCAATTTATGTTGAAGGTAAGTTTAAAATGTATATACATTCGTTGTGAAACCCAAATCATAAGTCACAACACAGTCTTTTTTCCCCTGAAAAATGCTTTGGATACCAATGTGCGGATTCACACAAATATGTAACTGCACCAGTCTGATATGGGTGAGTTGCGTATGCATCGAATGGCTTAGAACACATATGTATAAGGATCTGAGTCCAAGCATCTGTCTCCTGCTCCTTTTTTTTCTTGATTCATAGATAATTTATTGTTGTCCTCGTTGAAGTGTTACATAATTTTTCATTTGAATGTAGAATTCAATGGTTTGAACAACTTGAAGGAGCTAGACTTGAAGGGAAATGCGAATTTCAATATCAGTGCTCTCAACGGTATGGAATTTGAAACTTTTAAAGAGTTTGCACAATAAAGTATGATTTCAAAAAACTTTTCAATTGTGTTTTTTCACCAAAATGAAATCACAGTATATAAGGAAATGAGCTAAACTCCATGTAAGACAAGTAGTCTCAAAAACAAACTCAGTAGATTTACTAATCCAAAACTTGATTAATGCTCCTTTTGTTTCAGGCGGAAAACTCTTTTTAGAAGAATTTAAAATTTTTTCCGGGGAAAATGTTAACATTTTCTGAACTTTTTGAATTTTCAACTCAATTGGACTAATTTTTTCAGAAATATTTATCCAAAATCAAATATTATTAAAATTTAATAGTTTAGACTTTCTTTGACATGACGCATTTTGATGTTATTCGATATGCATGTGAATGTTGACAAAGTATATAGTTTATTGCCGAGCAAAAAAAAGTATATAGTTTATTAGAAAACCTTATCATTTGGTCATTTTATTAAATTTTATTATGTTAGAGATTTTCCTTGTCAATCAAACAATAGAAAATGTTTTTCCTAATTAGACATAAATAAGGAGTACTTTTTTTGAAATGCCATAAATAAGTAGTTAAGGGGCTTAAAGTGCAAATTAGTCTTTTTTTATAGAGAGGGTGACGGTCTAAATGTACAGGCAGTAGCTATTACTCCCTAATTATTGAAATGTTCAGATTAAAACTTAATCATCTAATGGCTTAAAACATGGGTGCATGGGTGCATTCGGTGTTTGTTAGTTTTTATTTTATTTTATTCGGGCTATGAAATCTGAAGATTTGTTATATTCCCTTGGATGAAGATTCAAAGTTCCAACTCTTATCCTCCATTCATACTTTGTCCATGTTCTACACTTGACCTATATTAACAAAAATGACATCCACCTACTCGTATTCCCATAGAATTACCCAAACATAATTTTCGTTTGACCTAAAACAAAAAGAAGGAAAGAAAGAAAGAAAGAATTACCCAAACATACCATGTATAATTAATCTCCACTTTTAAAAAAATGAATTATTTTGGCCGTTGACAAACAAGCCGTTAAGGCAAAACCAATAAATTCCCTCCCATGCGGAGGCCGAATAAGAAGATTTTTCTTTTGGTTATACTACTATCTTTTTTTCTTTTCTCTTTGCTTTGGGATCTCCTAACATGATTAAAAAATTTGTGCTGACTGCGATACGTATCAAAATCTTGTGTTTCGCTCGCAGGTATTGGAATTTTGTCAAATTTTACTAATTTGGAGGAGCTTGATCTTAGCTGGAATAATCTTGGAAATGACATTCTACTGTCTTTGAATAGGCTTTCAAGCCTGAAGTTTCTATGTTTGGCTTGGAACAATTTGAATGGGTCAATTTATGTCAAAGGTAATTCGGTGTGAAACCCAAACCATAAGTCACAACAGTCCTCCCCCCCCCACCCCCAAAGATGCATGTTCTCACATAAATATGTAAGTACTGCACTAATTGTCGGATATGGGTGATCAATTGCGTGCAAATGCTTTGAATGGCTCCAAACACATATGTATAAGGATATGAATCCAAGCATCTGTCTCTTGCTCCATTTTTCTTTATTCCTTTATAATTTATCGTTGTCCTCGTTAAAATGTTACGTAGTTTTTCATTTCAATGCAGAATTTGATGGTTTGAACAACTTGAAGGAGCTAGACTTGAGCCGAAATGTAATTGCCAGTATCAGTGCTCTCAACGGTATGAAATTGAAACATTTCAAGTGTTTGCACAATAAAATATGATTTCTATAAACTTTTCAAGTTTTTTTTTTTCACCAAAATGAAATCAGAATATATATACATGGAAATGAGCAAAACTCCATGTAGTCTAAAAAACAAACTCAGTAGATTTACTAATCCAAATCCAAAACAAAAGGGCGTTAATCTAGTTTTGGATGAGAAGAACTTTTTTTTGGAGAAAACGGTAACGTTATCCAGAATCAAAATATTATTCAAATTTAACAATTTAGACTTTCTTTGACGCGACATGTGTTTTGATGGAATTCAATTTGTGAATGTTGACGAAGTATATAGTTTATTGGAAAACCATATAACTCCGCTAAGGGTCCTTAAACTTATTTGCAATTTTCAAACTTAAAAATAATGGACTTATTAAAATAATTTTTTGAGCAATATAGATTTTATTTGATAGATTTCGATGAGATCTTTTGAATGGACAAAAAAAATTAAAAAATTATTTTCATAAATACATTATTTTTAACTTAAAAATTGCCAATAAATACTTATTTTTTAAGAACCCTTTAGCGAGATTTTCCTTGTCAACCAAACAATAGAAAATGTTTTCATATCACAATCCAATTAACAACAGGAAACATTTTCTTTTCTAGAAAAATAATTCCAAATAAATCTACTACTACTATTTTGCACAGGTTCGCAAGAAGAATCAGGAATATTGAAAAAGTTAGAGGTCCTTGATCTGAGTGATAATGACTTGGATAATAGTGTTTGGTCATTTTTGGGAGGGCTTTCATCGATCAAGACACTGAATTTGAGTTTGAATAAAGGCTTGCACGGAGCTGTTCACAATAAGGGTACCTTTTATATGCAATTTCCTTAAAACATTATTAGCACCTCCTCTCTTAGAGTACTAATAGATTACTTCCATGCTTTTATTCAACCACTTAATACAGACTTGAAAAACCTCAACAACATTGAAAATTTGATCATGGATCGTGTTATACTCGACGACGTTCTTCCGTACATTAGAGTCATGACTTCACTTCAAGTCTTGTCCTTGACATCTTGTGACAGCAAGCGTATTTCTTCGATTGAAGGTATAACTCTGAATTGTTCTTCTACTCCCCCACCCACAAATAGAAGTATATTACTGGTCATTATCTGTTTTGTCTATCAAATGTATATCAATCTAAGATTTTCAATGTGTTCCATTCCTTGTGTTTTAAGGGCTATGCGAGTTGAAGAAGCTCCGAGAGCTTGATGTCGCATGGAGTAGTTTCGGGGGCACCTTGCCATGGTGCCTGGCGAACTTGACATCACTTCGACTACTAGATATCACTTCCAATCATTTTACTGGAAACATTGCACGCTCTCCTCTTAGCAATCTGACATCCCTCGAATACCTTGCAATTTCAAATAATGACTTTGAAGTTCCAATCTCATTCAAGTCATTTTTTAACCATTCCAAACTCGTGTTCATTGAGAGCCTAAACAACACATTGTTGGAAGAGGAGGACTTTCTTGCCACATCCCCAAGTTTCCAACTAATCGGACTTTATTTGTCAAATTTTGAAGATGGTCATATTACCCGATCATTTCCTCACTTTCTCTACCATCAACATGACCTCGTACTAGTTGAGCTCTCTAGAACTGGTTTTACAGGAAAGTTTCCATATTGGTTGTTGGACAATAATACGAGAATGGAAACACTTATCCTATCATACAATTCATTTGTTGGACCATTATTGTTGCCTTTGCATCAAATGAGAAATTTTTTTACACTGGATATCTCTAACAATCATCTTGAAGGCTTCCTTCCTTACAAAATACACTACAAGAAAATGCGGATTTGGCAATATAACGAAGCACATTGGCAAAAGTATATATGAGTCAGCAAAGGTTTTCGCCGATGAAAAATTTTGCGTCGGCAAGTTGTCGGCGTTGATATATCGGGAAAGGTTTTCACCGACGTGAATTGTCATACATCGGCAAAAGTATAGTTTCAGCGACACAAGTTTGCATCGGCAAAACCTGTCGGCAAATGGTACTGCATCGGCAAATGGGGGTTGTAAAATTGGAGAATGAAACACCTTTGGCGATGAGACTTTTGCATCGGCAAAAGTCAACTTAAAAAAATTCCAAATCTGCTATAGTTGTTCTCGCGCACCCCGTGTTTCTATAGTTGTTTTCGCGCACGCCGTGTTTCGAATTTGAGACACCAGGTATCCACACTTGCACGCCTACCGCTCGACCAACTCACTCATCCGTGGATAATATCACAAGATCTAATATATAACCTATATAGCCAGTATATATACTATTATATTATTTCTTCTGTAGTTAGTTTCTACTATATTTGCATATTATCATATATTTACATCCTATATAATATAATACATACGAATATAACACATATATATGTAAACAAAACTTCGTATAAGGGCGCCATTAACCTATTAAGTTAAGGACGTTCCCTTTTTCGATCAAATTTCGATGTTCCAAGCTGTAATACCGTTTTCTTACCAAAAATTGATTCGATCGAGCCCTTTCCAATCTTTTTTTTTTTCGATTTCTCGCAGGTACCCTTAAAATCATATTCTAAACACCTAGAACTTAAAAGAATGCATTTTTAAAAAAAAATTCAAAATTTCTTTTTTGCAAATTACACTATATACAGCGAATTACTCTTGCCTATAGATAAATTGTGAGACAAGAGAGAGTATAACATATATATTATATGTATGTACACTATATATATAGATGTACTCTATGTAATATACATATCATACGTTATACTATATAGGAATATGGTTTCAAGCGATACAAAAAATACACTTAAAAACACAATATCTCAGCCATTGAAATAAGTGATTAAGATGGTGTATTTTCATGTGTCCCTTTAAACTCCATTATATACACATATATAAAATGTACATATAATTATACACAAGATCTATACCGTATACATACGTATATGTTATATGTGAATACGAACAATTGCCAACACAAAGATTTCATCGCCAAAAGATTTGGCTTTTGCCAATGCACATTGTGTCGCCGAAGGTTCTCCTCAAGACTATTGCCGATGCAAAAACATCGTTGCCGAAATATTCAACTTTTGCCTATGCACAATTCATCGCTAAAAGAAGGTTTCGTCGGCAAATATTTCCCGGGAAAATATTTCCCGCCAATCTTACTTTTGCCGACAACATTTGCCGACGCATTTATTTTTGTCGCCAAAAAGCTTACATTCACCGACACATACTACTTTTTCATCGGTAAAAGCTTACTTTTCCTGACAAAAAATACATTGTGTTGGCAATTTGGTCGCGCTTGGTGAATTTTCTTGTAGTGATAGCCGGTTCTTTCCTGAGTTTAGAAATTTTCAACATGTCTACAAACAACTTTGAAGGCAACATTCCCTCTTCATTCGGAAATTTGACTGCTCTGAAAGTGCTAGACTTATCCAATAACAGATTATCTGGAGAAATACCAGTTCGTTTGGCCAAAGGTTGCCGCCTCTTGAATTTCTTGAGACTATCAAACA
>BPLS01000367.1:416372-431836 GCA_019656275.1 Rhododendron kiyosumense | reverse complement strand
TATATACACACACCACGGATCAAGTGAGGGATCCCTTATTTTGTTAAAATGTGGGACTCTCATTTCCCGATTAAATTTTGAAAATACGAACCGTTCATTGTGTGCAGAACGTGATTTTAAGGGTCCCCGCTAGAAATCAGGAAAAAAAATGACCGGAAAGGGCTTCATCCGAGCAGTTTTTTATGAACCGTTCAATGAAAACTGCCCGAATGAAGCCCTTCTCAGTCATTTTTTTTGCTGATTTCTTGCGGGGACCCTTAAAATCACGTTCTGATCACTTTGAGCGGCTTGGATCATCAAAATTCAATCAGGAAGGGAAGTCCCGCATTTTAATAAAATGTGGGATCCCTCACCTCAACCTGACTGTGTCTATATATATATATATATATAAGCCATGGAGGGGGGCGGAAGCACGGGCAAAGGGGAAGAACATGTGGGTCAGAGTAATATTATTCCTAATGTTTACTGGGGAGTGGTGAGTGCCAGAGGAATCATACAAAATCAATTAGAGGAATAAAACAAAACCTATGTTTACCTATGGTGAATAGTGATGGATGAATAGTAAATTCGTGAGTGAATAGTACTATGAATAGTAAATTCGTGGATGAATAGTGATGCGTGAATAGTATCGGGTGAATAGTGAATAATGAATATGAATAGTAAATTTAAATCTGTGAAAGAACAATGAATAAATCAAGTATATAATAGCTCTATAATTTTATAGAATAGCTTTACTAGTAATTCGAACAACAAAATTACTGAAATAAATTACTTACTAAAACAATCTGATTTCAATTGCTGAATCAGAAATAGTACATGGCAGTTTATTGGTTTACAAGGGTTGCTGGAGTGTTTTGATACTCAGCAATGACTGGGTTTACTACAGAGGAAGAGGAACAGGGGAAGTGGTAGGAGAATTTCTCTCTCTAAAACCTCTCTCGTTTTCTCTCCTCTCTTTTACTCTCTTACTTCTCTCTATTCTGGTCTGTGTGAGTCTGCCTCCTAACTGGCTTCTCGGATCCTTTTATAGAATAAGGATCAGAGAAATTACAAAAATTGAACAGTAAATTCACGTGAATACAGTAAATAAAGTAGGTTACTGTTTCTACTTTCGGTGCAGGTGGGACCAAAAGTAGAAATGACTACCAATCCATCATGTTGTCCATATTCTGCAGTTCTTCACATGTGAGATTCTCCCAATAATCCCGTCCATCGTCATCACTGTTGACTTGTGAGGTAGATTCATCTGCTTGACTGTCTTCAAATAGGTGACTTTGCTGACTCTGATATTCCTTGACTAGGTTTTGAAATTTGGTGTAAAAAATGAATGGGACTTCTTGAATAGGTTCTGTGGCTCTGATTTTTTGAATAGGGTCTTCACACACTAAATGATGCAGGCCATTGATGGATGAATTGATTTGTAATCCATCAATGAATTGATTATCAATTTCAAGGAGTTGAGCAATTGACTTGGCTCTGTGATGCCTGATTTGGGCTCTGGGTGGTTTGGAACATGGCCAGGGGCATTCATCTTCAATGAGTTGAATTGGTGCATGCAGTCTGTTGAATGGCCAATTTGCAGAGAGATACATGACATGCTGGGCCAGTATCACATTTCCTGTGTTTGTCCATTCCGGCATTTTACTAGTAATTAAGACTTGGCATATTAATGCTCCATATTTAGCAAAGAGGTTTTTGACACAAACAGCTAACTTGCGGGTGACTCGGTCAGTTTGGTTTGGACTAGTAAAAATTATTTCTCTAAGAAATCTATAATCTAGCAGGGTCATTGGGCTGACTTGGTCTTTGTATGGCAAAACAATGTCCTGAAAGTACTGCATATTGATACAGGCTTTAGGGACATTGAATACCAAATTACAAGGGCAACTGTATCGTTCTAATGGTACTTCTTGGCATAATGGGTTAGTTTTTGGGCAGATGACTGGATTTTCAGTATAGTGGGTTTCCCAAGTGATTGATAATCTTGGGGTTGGTTGACTGGCTAGTTTAGCAAGGGTTTCAAATAGAAATTCTTGAAAATGATGGGCATCTTGCCTGGCTAAATGCTGAATATGGTTTACTATTTCAGTAGGTAGAGATGTGGGTATGAGGGATAATGACTGTGGTAAAGCCAGGGCTTTGGATGCCATTTTTTGGAATGGTTCCAACACACACGCTTTCACCATCATCCAGTAGGGATGATTGTTTTTTCTCTACCTTTACCAGTGGGGTAAAGGAAGTCTTCTTGTCTCGGAGTTGAGCAAATTCAATCATTGACTGGTGGTACCTGTAATTTAAATCCAGGAATTGGCAATTTATGGCTTCACATCTTTGACAATGTGAAGGGTTAGTATAATTATTGCTGACTAGAGGTGGGTTTATCAAAACACCACCTGAAGAACTAGGGAAAACAACTCCACTAGTCTGTTGATTTTGCTGACTAAAATAAATACTTAAAGAATTTAAGCTGTCTTAGAATTTACGTTGATCCCCACGTGCATTCCAGAGATTATCCAGAAGACATTGTTGGGTCTCATTCATGCTGCCTACGTTTTTAAGCTTCCTAAATTTAGTGCTGGCTCCTTCAGGAAATACTGGTAGTAGGATTTTCCCAAAAGGAATTGTTTTCTGTTGACTTTGAGCTATCTGTAAAACAATCAAATGAATCATTAGTAGGATAAACAGAGTAATTTTGAAGCTGACATAAGTCATCTTCGTTTGGTATTGATGAAAATTCAAAATTGACTTGTTGATCAAGAGAAGTGGTAATAATGTTATTACTTGTGACTGTGAATGGATAGAGTAGGTAAATAAATGGTATTCCTAAAATTACTTTATCAATTAAATTTTTGACTAAAACAAAAGATGTTTTGAAACAAATTTTGTTTTGGCAAATATTTACTTCAGGTAATTTATATTTGATTTGCATTTTACTACCGTTTGCAGAACTCAACCGTTTAGTTGTTTCTTGATAATACCTTTTTGGTATTATTCCTTCTTGAATGCAATTTAAATCTGCTCCTGTATCTATAAGAGCAGTAATCTCAATCCTGTAATCTCCTATAATTAATTTAACTTGTGTATGCCATTTTTGTAATTTTATTTTATTTAGTAAATTTAATCTGTAATTTACTGGATCATTAATTGGGTGATCAAAAGATTGTTCTTGACTAGGATGTTGAGCTTGATTAATGGGCTCTTCTTCATTGGAAGAAGATTCAGAAGATAATTGGTCATCCTTAAACCGGACGAATCTTTTTCTTGGAAGTTGATTTTTAATTGTTTCAATTTCTTTTTTAATCAAATTTATTTCTTCTTGGAGACCTTGCAGGGTTATTTCTTTGTGAATTTTACTGAATCGTTCAATAGTGGTGTTGAGGTTAATAATTGGCTTATTGTATTGGAGTTTTTACTTTGTTGGATTAAGATTTGTTTGAGTTTTTTAATATATTGTTGTTTTAACTCAGAATCATCTAATTTACTTATTAAGTCAATAAGTAATTCTTCTTCAGGTAATTCTTTGGTAAGTACATTTATTGTTTTACAGCAGTTAGCAGTACATCCTATCTCAATTTGGTCGTCACTGGGACTATTACTTAGAGAATGGTACTCGGAAGATTTAATACTGTCATTTTCATCACTAGTGTTACTCAGATTTTGTGCCCTAAAAATTTCTAAAATCTGCTGTTTATCAGTGTCGGATATATTGAGTTGATTAATTTTTGCTTTGACTTTACATTCAGTTTTATAATGACCCTTTTTGGCACAATTGTAGCATGTAACATTATTCTTGTCATTTGACTTGTCATTTGATTTTCTGTTTTTATACTTTTGTGTTTTGGGTTTTTCATAATATTTATATTTGGATGGTGTGGAGGATTTATTACGCCTATAGTATTTGTGACTTTTATTACTGGTAGTTGGTTTAGTATGATATTTGGTTTTTCTCCGTGATGGTGCTACAGGGGGTAGACCATATTGTTCACAGAAGTTACCCAATTCATATTTGGCTTTATTCTTGTCTTTTTGGGCTTGTTTACTAATTTTCATATCAATGCACATTCTTAGACCTTCTTTTTGAATGGTACTAATAATGTCACCGTATGTTAACTTATCATACTCAATAACTCCTGTTGGTTGACTAAGAACATCTCTAATTTTATGAGCAAATAAATTAGGGAGTCCATTAATAAATTTTTCTTTCCAAAATGATTTTGTACAATCATCTCAGAGCATGACTCTGGATGTAAAAACATCTTTGTACCATCTAAAATCACTTAATGTTGGACAACGCAGGTTAGTCAGTTGATCATGTATTCTAGAAGTAATGTTACTAGGTTGACCAATGAAGTGTTTAATTATGGTGTAAATTAAGGTATTAACTCCGTCGGGTATTCCCATTCCAATTTCATTATCAAAAATTGGGAGACCATTTTCATCAAGTTGAACAGCATGTTTTACTTCTTCTCTTGACTCATTGGTGAGATATTTATCCCACCATGATTTTAGCATTCCAGTAAAATCGGATATTAATAAATCAACTATTTGTGGTTGACTAAGTTTAGTATTACTCAAGTAACTATTCGCAGCCATTGACATGTGGTTTAATTTTTCTAATATTTAGTGTTCACTTAGACCATCTATATTCCATTCGTATAATTTATTAGAAGAAACAGAAAATTGGTTAATTAAATTATTTTCTTCATATTGTAAATCAGGAGGGGTTGGCCTAGAGTACCAATTTTTGGTGAGGCTAGTAGGGTTTGTTGGGGGATTGTAAAGGCGATTTATTTCTTGACCAGAGAATTGTTTTTGCAGGTTTGTGATTTCTTCATCAGAAGAGGTTTGACTAGAGGTATGGGAGTCGTGGTTTTGTGTAATTGTAGCAAGTTGAGGTGACTGTGGTTCTAACTTAATTGCTATTGTGAGCAAATTTTCAATTTTTTGAATATTTTGATTTTGGTTTAGACTAATTTGTTCTCTCTTCTCAGGGAGGTGGATGAGAGGTTTTTCAATATTTTTACTGGATGAGGGGATGCTACAAGAGGATCCTTCATCTATTTTAGTTTCTATTTTATCCAATTGTTTACTAATTGTTGTGAGACATTGATTAGTGTAATTAATTTGTTCAGCTATTTGCTTATATTCAGTTCTATCAGTTGGTAATTTGAATGGAGATGCTGATATAGCAGATCCTTTGTAATTAATAATGATTGAATCTAAAGGAGGGTGACTAGCAGTTGTAACAGTATTGTCTGATTTTGTCCATTTTACTTTTGTTAGAGTGTTGACTTTTTTGTAATATTTTTCCAAGTAATCGAAAAAATAAATTTCAGTTTTGGATTCTTCCATAAATATTTCCCAACGAGCTAAGATTTTATCTTGTTTACTAGATGAATATTTAGCAAAATAATTTTTTCTTTTTTGTTTATTTTCTTTTGACTTAAATTCAGAATATAATTTATCAAAATTTATTTCAAAAGGTTTATTTAAAACTAGTAAAGTTGGATCAGTGAGTTCTTCAAAATCTGTTTGAGTTGGAGACCCTTGAGAGGTGTCTTCATCCTCAAATTTTGACTGTGTAGAATAACAAGGTTTACTAATTTGTGAACTTGATTCAACACCTTTTAATTTAATACTGAGATCAATTAAATTTTTATCTTTTCTAGGTATAGTAGTTGAACTATTTGACCTATCAATAGCGACTGAGCTATTGGATCTACTTAATTCTCTGATTCTCAGAGGAGGGTTTACTCTTTGTTAATCAAAACTTATCCTAACTGTACCATCTAAGTATTGTTGAATATAGTCTAGATTAATTATGTCATTTTGGAGTTTCTGTGGGAAACTCTCATTTTCACTAAGCCAACTGGCTGGTAACTGGATATCACTCCAAGAAATGGTTTTGGGTACTTGTACATTAGCATTTGTGCTACTTTGTATAAGTACAGTTTTATCCTTGGGACTTTTGACTAATGCATGAATATTTAAATTAGTTTTCATACATTTATAGTAAATACGGTAAATTAATGCAATTGACTGACTACCTTCAAGCATTTGGGTAATTGCTCTGGCAGTTTGAATATTTAAAGTTAATGCTTTCAAAATATTTGACTACCTTAAAGTTAAATTCCTTGATTTCTAATTTACTATTGTTAGATGATGGGGTATCACTAATAGTGATGGGATTTAAAGGAGGGTGTCCTGTGGGTAGAACAGGCTGGCTCGACCTTTTCTTTTTTACTTTTTCAATATATATATATATATATATATATATATATCGAGAGAGAGAGAGAGGGGGGGAAGGGTATAATAGGGCAAAATGACAATTTGAGGATGATAGCATAAGTATTTAAAACCCCTAGGATTGATACCTAAATAAGTCTAGTAAAGAGGATGCCTATTCTTTCCAAAAAAAAAAGAGGATGCCTATTTAATTTATTCATCTATTTACTCATAAATTTTAGTATAGCTTCACTTATGGTTATTTCGAGAGATCAATGTAGATAATATAAAAGGAAATTTCAAATTATATGTAAAAATATTCATAAATTTGTTTTTCATGCATTTTTTGGTTTCAAAGGTGCACAGCACGCGCCCCGGTCGCCCATGTTGCATGGTGTTGGTTTTATGTAGGGTACGTAGCTTCTCAGTACGTCCTCGCCCCCAATCGTATTTTGTGCATCAACAAGCCTGTTGCTGCTAGGGTTTCTCCTCTCTGATGGCTTCTCCCAACAAGGTCCGTGAAGAAATCTCGGACGACGGGAAATCTGTCGAGCCTATCAAAGAGATTCTGAAAAAGAACAAAGTGCATTATTAATCCACATTAAGGAAGGGTTTTGGTTGTTAGGAATCATCCACGAATTTGCCCTGCTAAACTTTCCGAACTTCTTTACCCCCAGGAACTTCCCGAGTATTCGATTTACTTGAGCTTCAAAGATGGAAAAGGAGGCGAGACAAGGGTGTTGGCAGCTGCCAAGGGGGCAGCATTCTTGGTACAGAAGAGTCTTTCAACCGTGTTTTGACCTGGGCACGAGGAGGGGTTCGATGAAAGACCTGATGTATTTGAAGGAGTGAAGCAGGACTTGTTCCTGGCCCTTACAATGCTTGCCTTAACCATTTGTGATCTGGTAATTGCTCGTCAGAACTTTGCTAAGCAAGCACAATGTACTGTAACACTGTTGCACTCCTGAATCGAGTACCCATGATTTACTTGTTCCATCCTATACGTTAATTGGGTCTGATCGCTAGTTTTTTTTTTCCCTTCTAACTTTAACCCCTTTCTTTCCCTTTGTTGACTACTTTTTCTGTTTGGATTTTTGTCCGTAGTTGCCTTTGTCTTTTTCTTTCTTTCCCATTCCTCCTCCTCCACCTGTGCATGTTGTTAAACCTACTTCTTGCCTGATGTCATGGTCGTTCTTGATTTCCTTTTTTCTTTCAGGAATATTTTGATCGAATAGCTTTCAAGGAAGATATCAAGGCTGAGTGTTTGAAGTTTCTGCGTGATGTAAACCAAACTTCTACTAAGGTTTGTGCACCATTATTAATTTCGGATTGGGTTTATATTAATACCGAAAACATGATTTTATTTGGTTGATTAGTCCTAGCTTTGGGAAAGATGAATATTACATGTGATGTTTTCATATAGACAACGGCTGAAGCTATAATTGACATTTCCAAGGGGAAGATGAATTTTGGTAAATATTGCCGTCTTCTGGTGCGCGATGTGGGAAATATCCCAGACGTAACGATGAGAAGAAGGGTAAGCGTAACTTGACTGGAAGGATAGGATATTGGATGAATATTTCCTCTCCTACACCGGACGGATGGTCCCTCTCTCTTTCTTAGCCCAGCTCTGAACCATCAACAGCGTCAAACAACTGGAAGAATCTTTCCACTTTGCGACATGGGGTCAAGGCCTTAACAATCAATCTCAAACCGCATCTACTCATAGTATTGGTTCCTCATTTGATTTGTGATTGAGGAAGCAGCGCTTATTATACCACTGACGGGCCGTGGATTCCTACTTCCCAAAACAAAAGGGGGAATATTTTCTAGCTGAGATGTAGCTCAGATACGAATTCGCGAATGCTTGTCAGCTAGCTTTGCTTTCCCTACCTGTTGAGGATAGGCAAGAAGTCATAGGTTCTTTGCCCGCCAGCTAGCTCTGAGAGAGTTGACTCTTCTGCCACCCTTTCGCTTCCTTTGCTACTGCTTTGACCGCTTCTCACCGCTCATCCTCCAGTTCTCCTCGTTCCGAGCTACTGAAGTGAGGCTTTTGGAGCCCATTTGACTGCTTTTGCATCGAAAAAGCCCTTTGATATAAGGGGGAAAGAGCAAGTTTGATGCTTTTTTGGCACTTTGTCAAGTTATTGCATTCGTCGGGTAGCGTCTTTTTAGAGCTAGCCGGAGGTCAAGTAATGAGTCAGATGTATTTCACTTCTTTCTCTTTCTATAGGGCAATATGAAAAGTAGACCTCTAAGGTCACGAAGCAAATAATCACTGGAAAGTCATGAACAACAAAAGGGAAGTAGCTTGATTGGTTCGAATCAAAATCGTGAGAGAAAGTCATGGTTACCAGGCTTGCCTTTCATGGGTTTGCCGTGCCTTACTTCGAGAGTGAATTAAGATTCGAAAAAGGTACTGCGGATAAAGCGATGACAAATTGATATCTTATTAACATTGCTTTTGTTCTATTTAACAGTCACAATGTCCCTTACGTTGATGTTTCTGCATATATTTCATGCAGCTACGAGAGAGGTATTCTGAATATTTAGGCCAGTGGAAGCTTGAGTTAGTTTGTTTGTTTTTTTTCTTTTTTTTTTTGGGGGGGGGTGGGGGGTATAAACTTTGGGAACAAGGCTATCCCATCCCTAACCAACTAGGGAAAAAGAAACGAACAAAGCAACAAACACAAACAGATTTACAAGGGGCTGAAAATCCTAGAACATAGGCACCAGTTCCTTGCAAGTAGCCTGTTTGAATCATTAATCTTCAGCCCTCTCCAAGAACTTAAGCACGCTCTAATATCCCCAATAATCAGAGTACTAAGATCAGAGGCTGAAATACTGGTTCATTGAAACTGCCTCCTATTTCTTTCTCACCACAACCCATAGATAGCAGCTGCCAACGATAACTTGTAAACTCTACTAGGACAAGAATCACTGGATCGATGAGTCATAACCCAATCAATCTCACTGGCCAAACCATAACATGGACGAGCAATATTGTTCTTCAGTAGAATCACCTTCCATATAAACTTTGAATATTCACCATCAAAGAATAACTGGTCATGAGTTTTGTCATCAATCTGGGAAATCAAGCATGTTTTATTCACCACGATACCCCAGCTATGCAAACGGTTCTTTGTTGAAAGCCTTCCCAAGAACGCGAGCCATTCTATAAATCCCCATCTTCGAACGTGGCAGGTAAACCATACGCATTTCGTCCATGGGACAATGGGAAAAACCTCCCTTAGCTCCTGCCAAGCAGATTTTGTAGAATATACCTATGAACTATCCAAAACCCATCTCACAGAATCAAGAATATCCACATTTGGCACTAGATTAGGATCAGTATTTGCTATAATCTCCCTGGAAATGGCACATCTAGGCCTTGGCCACTTCCACAACCCATTGTGAATAATTGAAGCAACCTTATTAGTCAAAGACCTCCCACCATTGAAACCTGTATAATCTCCAAATTTCTGGTAAAGAGGGCCAAGATTATGCCAATTATCAACCAACAAATAAGTAGAGGCACCATTACCTAGTACATATTTAATCCAAGGCTGGACCACAACTCTAAGTTAGAAAAGTTTTCTAGTAGTCCAAGAAGCTTCATTAGGAACCCTGGCTTGAGGTAATATGCTGTTACTTTGGTCCTTCAAAGTGTCGCGAGTCTTCTGCTCACTAGCAGATGTTGTTGTTATTTTGTTTCTCTTGTTGGTCCTAATTAATTGTTGTTTTTCTTTGGTTAGGATTATGTAGGTGATGATTATACTTGGTCGCATGAGTTACTAAACTAATCTTCTCTGTTTGAACTTTGAACCTTTTCTCACATCGCTTTGTATATGTAATTCCTCGGGCAACTTTGTTGTTGTTTCTTCATTGCTCAGTTGAGTGGGCTCATCTATCATTATTAAGTAGTTGTGGATTAGTTTGACTAAGGTTTTCATTGGTGTAGGATGTGAATATACCTGAAACACTTATAGATAGCACAATTGCTGTTATGAAGAAGATGTCACCATTGAAGGTATGGATGTGGATGGTTTGTTATTTGATTCCTGTTATAATGTTCTGAACTCCTTTACAAGTCTGTCTGGATTTGTTGCTGATTATGGTTGTTTAGCTGAATTTCAACTGGAACTTCTTTTCATAGTTTTTATCTTATTTAACATAATCCAGTCCAACGTTGGCAATTAGCTAGCAACTGTACCAATTAATAAGTAGCATGAATGCTCTTCTTTTCGTTTGCTGATGCTTAAGTTCTGGTTAGCAGTTGAAAATGGTTTGATCTTACTATATTTTCAAGGAAGTGATCCTTTCTTTGTGTACTTCAACACAACACAACAACAACAACAAAACCCATGTAGTCCCCAATCCCAATCATTGGGGGTATGGGCGGGGGAAGATTGAAAACAGACCTAACCTTTGGCAATATGCACAAAGTGGCTACTCTTAGAAAACCACTGAAATAGTGGCCCCCCTATACCTGTTTTGCTGTGGAACCATGCCCCCAAATCAAAGCCAAATGGCATCAGAGAGGGCAGGCCAAGAGACCCAATTCAATTTCTGTGCACATTACCATGCTTTCTTCATTGATAGTCCAGAGCATCGGTATGCATAACTCGTGTACTTCAACTCATTGCTAATTAAATGTTTGACTTTCTGTAAAGTTGAGAGACGACAGTATCGATTTGTGGAAAACCCAAAATTAGGGTAACTATCATTAAACTGGGTATATATACAATGCAAGATACAACAATTACAATGAGGTCCTAACTAATTAACTATTTATATACTAAGGATAAATAATGAAACTTCATGCAATGAACTAATTCATTAATCTAACACTCCCCCTCAAGTTGGTGCGAAGATATTGATCAAGCTCAACTTGAATGCAATAGGGTGAAAACTCTTGCTGCCGAGTCCCTTTGTGAATATATCAACCAACTGATCTCCAGATCTCACAAATGGCATACATATCGAACCCTCGCTCAATTTCTCCTTGATGAAGTGCTTGTCAATCTCAATATGCTTTGTTCTATCATGTTGAACAGGATTATGAGCAATATTTATAGCAGCCTTATTATCACAGTAGAGTTTCATAGGACCACTGTCAATGAAACCCAAATCACGTAACAAGGTTTGGAGCCACAAATGCTCGCAAACACCATGAGCCATGGCTCTATACTCTGCCTCTGCGCTAGATCTAGCAACCACCGATTGCTTTTTACTTCGCCAAGTAACCAAATTCTCTCCAATAAAGGTACAATAGCCAGAGGTAGAGCGTCTATCATTCACAGAACCAGCCAAGTCAGCATCAGTAAAAGCCTCCAACCGCAAATGACCATGATTAGAGAACAGAATTCCTCTTCCTGGAGCTGATTTGAGATACCTCAAAATACGATAAACTGCATCCAGGTGTGAAATACGAGGATCGTGCATAAACTGGCTAACTACACCCACTGCATAGGTAATGTCTGGCCGAGTGTGAGCTAAATATATCAGTCGCCCAACAAGTCGCTGATACCTCTCCTTATCAGTACGTTCGCCCATATCTCTACTCAAGTGATGATTTGGCTCAATAGGAGAATCTGTAGGTTTACAACCCAACATGCCTGTTTCTTCCAAAAGATCAAGAATATATTTTCGTTGAGAGATAAAAATACCTCTATCAGATCTTGCCACTTCCATTCCAAGGAAGTATCTCATCGCTCCGAAGTCTTTAATCTCAAATTCTTGGGCAAGTCGAGACTTCAAATTATGAATTTCATTCACATCGTCACCTGTCATTATTATATCATCAACATAAACAATAAGGACAGCAATCTTACCATCACTCCTCTTAATGAATAGAGTATGGTCAGCATGGCTCTGTTTGTAGCCGAAACTCAGCATGGCCTTTGAGAATTTGCCAAACCAAGCCTTAGGTGACTGCTTTAAACCATACAGTGCCTTCTTTAATTTGCACACCTTTCCTTCACTTGCAGCGGAAGAAAAACCTGGTGGAATATCCATATGCACTTCCTCATCCAGATCACCGTGGAGGAATGCATTTTTTACATCAAACTGTTGAAGTAGCCAATTCAGGTTAGCTGCACAGGAAAGTAGAGCTCGCACAGAATTCATCTTTGCTACTGGAGCAAATGTCTCCTCATAGTCAATACCGTAGGTTTGAGTGAACCCTCTGGCGACCAATCTAGCTTTGTATCTGTCAACTGTACCATCTGCATTCTGTTTAACAGTAAATATCCACTTACATCCCACTGATTTCTTTCCTCCAGGAAGTGGTACTAGCTCCCAAGTGCCATTCTTTTTCAAAGCTGTCATCTCCTCTACCATAGCTCTTTTCCATTCGGGTATGACAAACGCATCCTTCCAATTTTGTGGAATAGATATAGAGGAAAGAGACGAAACAAAGGCATAATATGAAGGAGATAAATGATCATAAGACACGAATTGGGAGATGGGATGTAGAGTACATGATCTTTTCTCTTTTCGAATAGCAATAGGACGATCATCAATAACAAGAGGTTCAATAAGAGAAGAATCACTACTAAATAAGTCAGCTGAGAGAGGAGAATCATTAACAGGAGGAGAATCATTACCAGATGAGTTAGGTGAGGAGTCTGGAACTGGAGTAGGCAACGATGATTGACAATGAGGAGAATCATTACCAGATGAGTTAGGTGAGGAGTCTGGAACTGGAGTAGGCAACGATGATTGACGGAGTGGTATCACATGGGAGGACTTCCCATCTTTCTGTCTAG
Organism: Rhododendron kiyosumense; assembly: GCA_019656275.1. NCBI lineage: Eukaryota > Viridiplantae > Streptophyta > Magnoliopsida > Ericales > Ericaceae > Rhododendron > Rhododendron kiyosumense. The sequence goes on along the minus strand of BPLS01000367.1, from coordinate 418,841 downwards.
CATAGGTCTTCAAGTTACCTTGCAACCGTGTTGGAAGTCCATTAGTGTCATTGCCCATGCCATGTGTTGCCTCTTCAGCAGATACTGTTTCTTTCTCTCCCTCAACATGATTATAAAATAGGTGCTCCCCCTCACCATGATTATACATAGTAAACATCTCTTCCTCTTGATTAGACTCCCCCTGAAGAGATGACTTAGAGAGGGAATAAAAAGACTCTCTTTCCTAAAAAGTGACATCCATGGAGACTAAAAACTTTCTAGAATGTGGATCATAACACTTGTAGCCCTTCTGGGTAGGAGAGTACCCAACAAAAATACACTTATGGGCTTTATGACCCAACTTATCCCCGGAGGGGTGGGGTGCATGGACAAAGCACACACAACCCAAAACTCTTGGGGGAAGAGTGATAGCATGATAACTGCTAGGAAGACACTCTATGGGAGTCTTGAAGTTGAGAACACTGGATGGCATACGATTGATAAGATAAGCGGCAGTTAAAATGGCTTCTCCCCATAAGAATTTTGGAACATTCATGGTAAACAAAAGAGACCGAGCAACCTCAGCCAAATGACGATTCTTGCGTTCAACAACTTCATTTTGTTGTGGAGTGTCAACACAAGTCGTCTGAAACAGAATACCACGCTCATCAAGAAAAGCCCTAAAACCTTTATCAATATACTCGGTGCCATTATCACTACGGAGAATTTTAATTTTTGCATCAAACTGAGTACTCACCATCGCATGAAAAGATCGAAAACAAGAAAAAACTTCACTCTTTGATTTAAGTAAAAACACCCAAGTAGCACGAGAATAACAGTCGATAAAAGTGATAAACCAACGATACCCCTTAAGAGAAGTAATAGGAGAGGGCCCCCAGACATCAGTGTGAATAATCATAAACGGGGACTCACTTCTTTTGTTAATAGGTGCATAAAAAGAACGCTTATGTTTTCCAAGCTCACAAGCTTTACAAAAAAACTGACTCCGAGGACAATGTTTAGTTAGATTAGGAAAAAGTTTTTCTAAAATCCCATAAGATGGATGACCCAATCTACGGTGCCACTGATGTAACATAGAGAGACTTGGACTCGTATCTACCTGCAGAGCCAGACCACTTGGCATGGGCGAAGGAGACGAACGAGGAGAAAACTCCAGATAATAAAGGCCATCACATGATCTACCACTGCCAATCACCTTCCCTGTACCCAGTTATTGAAAGACACAATGTGTAGGAAAAAAGGTCACTGAGCAATTTAATGATTGTGTAAGACTACTAACGGAGAGAAGATTAGTAGGAAAATTTGGCACATGAAGAACTGAAGAAAGGGGAAAGGTTGGAGAGCAGCGAATGGAACCTTTCCCTGAAATAACACCAGATAGGGATCCATCTGCCACTCGAATCTTATCCTTACCAGAACATGTAGAGTATGAGTCAAAAAATGAAGAACATCCTGTTATATGATCTGTGGCACCAGAATCTATGATCCACGGAAAAGAGGATGCATTAGCTGGAATACTTGTAGAGAAAGCTGCAGTGGTGGTAGGAGCTATAGTAGATGGAGTATCAAGCCTGGCCAGTAGGCACCTGAGAGCTTGTATCTCCTCCCGAGAAAGAGGGCCAGTTGGAACATGGTTGGGATTACCCGCCATATCAACAGAAGGTAGTGAACAAGTACCAGACAATAACAATTCCCAAAAACAACTCCAATCAAGGGAATCAACTCAAAATAAGCAATACCCAATCAATTGGCGCCCTAACCTTCAACAATCCACGAACAATCAACCACCAACAACCAGAGATAGTAGTAACAATCTACTAAAAAATGTTACAAGAACAATCAAGGAGCCAAACTCACTAGGCTAAAAAATAACCTCTCAAAAACTGAAAACAGTGCAACTACATGCCCCAAAACACTACAACCAGCAGCAAACAAGAGAAGACGAACCCAAAAATTGCAAAAAAGGGTGCCCAAACTCACTGGGTCAACTCAAACTGACTCGGTCGAACTCAAATAGCAGCAGCGGAAGCCTGAAAGTACCTAACCTGAACGTGAAACGACCTGGAAAACTCCGGTGAGGGAAGGCGATGCCTGAAAGCAATGGTCGGAGGTCCGAATAGGGCCAGAAGACTGTCAGTGAGCCCTAGGTTTCAAATCTGAGTGGCAAATAGGGCTGAAACTGGTTGATATAGCAGATGCTACTGTTCATCGGTACTGTTCATGCAGCACTATTCATCGGTTACTACTCACGCGACACTGTTCACGGGTTACTGTTCACACGACACTGTTCACGGGTTACTGTTCACGTAGCACTGTTCAAGATTGGTGCAAGGGAAATCCCACGTTAGGGTTAGGATCTCTGCTCTGATACCATGTAAAGTTGAGAGACGACAGTATCGATTTGTGGAAAACCCAAAATTAGGGTAACTATCATTAAACTGGGTATATATACAATGCAAGATACAACAA